>JAMZAV010002240.1:0-105756 GCA_024449915.1 Sweltsa coloradensis | reverse complement strand
GATTACCTAAATTCAAGAAATTAATTTAAAATCGAAAAAAATCGTGTTAGAGGTCGAAGAATTTTTAAATCGAAAAAAATCGTAAAATTGCGTTTTTTATAAGAAAAAATTTCCCGATTGCGCTCAAAAACGTGGCAGTTCTAAGTTCAAAGATTTCGAAGACCTCCATAAAATTTCATCGCAATCGGAGTATCGGTTTAGCCGAAATCGTGTTAACAGACACACAAAAATACAAAAAAAAAGAATGAAAGAAAAAAAAAAAAACATTCCGGATTTTTTTCTCCAGTTTAGTGAAATGAAATCTTCGCTTCGCTCGCTACGCTCATCCAATAAATACTACTACTACTACTACTACTACTCCTACTACCACTACTACTACTACTACTACTACTACTACTACTACTACTACTACTACTACTACTACTACTACCACCACCACCACCACCACCACACCACCACCACCACCACCACCACCACCACCCACTACCACTACCACTATCACTATCACTACCACTACCACTACCACTACTACTACTACTACTACTGCTACTGCTACTGCTGCAGATAGTTACTGTAACACATCGTAACATTGTCCCAGTGCAGGAAGTTGTTTTAGTTTTTGTGAATATGTGAATGTTTTAGTTCTTGAGCTATTAATTTAAGTTATTTCGAAACTGCCTATATTATTGTGCATAACATACTTTTATACACATGATGGTTTAGTTGGGAAATCAAATTGAAATTTTTTGTCCAAAATCAACTAAGTACGATTATACCGCTATAATATTAAATTTGCGACGTTCGCTGTCCACGGGGCCATGTTTCCATTATTATTTATCATTGCCAAGGTATTTGGGTAAACCCGTGTGTAAACCTTTACTTTGTGGATAAAATCCACCGCCATCTAGAGGACCTTGACATCATTTCCTTGGGAAAACAATTTTGACTCTTTGGTTACAAACTAGGAAAACGCTAAAGTCCCGCCGCGTTGTTGAGCGAGCACCGGCACGTGCAACACGACCCGAGTACGACATTCCCAAAATGTTAAATACAAATAAGTCTTTGAGGTCTTGACCGATTTAGCTGAAAATTTGTAAAATAGGAGAGAATGGATAAAATCCACCGCCATCTAGAGGACCTTGATATCATTCTTTGAGAAAACTATTTTAATGCTTTGATAAAAAATAATACACTGCTTCCTCGATAGTATTTTGATTACTTCTAGGTGGCAGTGCATAGTAACCAGAATTCTCGTGCGAATTTTTGTTGCCATGGTAACGTTACTTTTGTTATCTCTATCTACACTACTTAAAAGAGGACCGGCATGGCTAAGCAAAGTTGATTTACGTCTGAAATAAGTACGATCACCGAAAAAAGCATTTCTCCAAGTCAACTCGTTTTCGAGGTATTTGGTCTCCCTTTTTCGTCTACTAGTGTGTGACGTCACACTGGCCAGCCACTCAGCCCCGATAGAAGCGGCAGTGTAATATCGCACGACAGCAAACGTTCATTATTACAATAATCAATTTTTGCATACATAGAGCAGAATATTCTCTTTCAAGTATGCCGCAAACAGAATTGAATTATGTTGTTTAGGGGCTTGCCAATATAATTTAATACAAACACATGTGTTTGCCTCCCGCACCGACCGCCTTGCGCTCAACGTGTTTAGGGAGAGTCCGGCCGGCAGCCGTCTTCCTCGCTCCCCACCAGATGGTCCATAATAAGCGCAGGACTACTCTAAGAGGCTAGTAGTAAAACGTGAAAGTAGTTCATAGCATTTTTATGAGAATCGAAACCAGAAAACCATGGTCCATTGTGCTATATTGATAATGCCAATACATGAATGGGCAATATTGAATTTGATGAGAATTTTGTGCATAACAGTTTGAGTAAAATCGTGCAACAGAAGAACAGGGTAGTTAATTATGCACCGAAACAGACGGTAGCGAGTGCCGAAGATTCCCGGTGAGGCCCGAACCACATTGCATGAATGGCAGATGGAAGCGAGGAGACAAAAGTTAAAACGCGTGTTATTTTTCACTAAATAATTGCCAAGCCGCTAAGAGACATAATTCCGCGGCATGATCGTGCACGAATATTCTACTGTAGGGCCTACGTATAAGCATTTTGGTTATTCTGCCATTCATTGCGCGAAAGATATTATGAAGAACGTTTACTGCCGCGTGGTATTATATTGCCGCCTCGATCATCTTCTAGTGGCTAGGCCAGTATAAATAAATAAATAAATAAATAAATAAATAAATAAATAGATAAATAAATAAATAAATAAATTTTATTTAGAGTCTACCCACACAGTTATATAACTGATTTTCAGTGGGGGACTTAAGTTTAAATCAAAGCGACCAAGCCAACCCTGCAGGCCCCGGCGCAATCGACGAGTATGAGCGAAAACCAACCAGAGATTGATATTTTTAATAGGAAATGTAGCAATCTGTAGTATGGAGAGTGCAAACACCCGCGAATCAACGCCAGAATCAACAAGGCCGATTCAGAACAACTCTGAATTTATTATGTGCTTTGTTGCTAGGACGGCTCCAAAGTCACACGCTAGTAGACGAAAAGGCGTGCTCAAAAACGGCAGGTATCATTTTTTTTTCTTTCTTGTGCAAAGTTGGCCTCTTCAGCCATTCTTCTGTCTTGCTATCCAATATAAGACTGCCTCCTTTTCTATCCCGCTCAGGTCATCGGGCAGGGAGTCAATGTCATTCCTGAGGGCGGCGCATCTGAAGAGATGCGCTCTGTCTTGATCTTCTAAATTACAAAGTTTGCAGGTGGCCGGTCATCATGCTGACTGACACCTCTAATGCTGGCACATATTGTGGTTAAATAGTATCTAGAATACTATATTAAACTTTACCATCACCATGTCAGTCCTCCTTTAAGATCTTGACCGATTAAGCTGAAAATTTGTAAAATAGGAAAGAATGGTGTACTTATTGACCCTGCAAAATTTAATAACGATCGGAACATTTTTATTTTTTTATTTTATTTTTTATTTTTTATAACCAACAATCGGATTTTGTTCAAAAACTATACAGCAAAACGCATAGGTGGTATGTACATGTGTGCAAAATTTCAGTTCGATCAGAGAAACGTTGCGACCTGTACCGAAGCAGTAACAGAAAAAAAACAGACATTCGAGCCATAAGAGTCAAGTGGAGACGCTCGCTACGCTCGCTCAATAATACACTGCTTCCTCGATAGCAATTTGAGTACTTCTAGGTGGCAGTGAGAGTGCACCTCGCCCAATGCCGTATACATAAGCTTTGTAGCAAAGCGCTTCATTGACCTCGCCCGACTTTTCGTTGCCATGGTAACTTTACTTTTGTTTAAATGTAATTTCCATCTTCACTACTTATCGGATCAAAATAAAATTAACATATTCGTGACCGGACGGACATTCTAAGTGATTTGGCCACCTCAGATTTTGTCGCCGTTTAGTTTGGAAAAAAACTTTCGATTAACTTTAATGTAACTTTGTAACTTTTTGAACGATTTTGCCACAAAACTAATAGCATTCAATCGAGAACGAAGCTTGCGGATGGTCCAAATTTCAACTCGATCCGAGCCTCCGTTTGAACGTTATGGCGAGACAACAAACAAATAAAATTAAAACAAAAAACAAAAAAACAAAACAAAACCAGTGACTATTTTTTCCGGCAGAGTCAAATGGAAACGCTCGCTTCGCTCGCTTAACAAGAACAGAAAGAACATAATTTAACATAAGAGATTGCTGAATTTAAACTTGATTAATCCTACACTAGTCCTGATAAGCAATATGTTGTTTCTTTTTAATACTAGGAAAACGCTTAAGTCCCGCCGCGTTGATGGATGAGCGTAATTTTTTTAAACGAAAAAAGCGTAAAATTAAGATTTTTTTAATAGATCATTTTTCGATTACGCTCAAATTTCACACGAAAATATTAACTCATAAAATTAAAGTTCTGTGAAAAAATCATTACAATCGGATAAAGCATGAAGGTTTTATTCGTCGAAGAAATGTTAAAAATTGAAAAAAATCGTAAAATTGCGATTATCATGAGAAATAATTTTTCGATTGCGCTCAAATTTCACACGAATATATTAATTCATAAAATTAAGGTGCTGTGAAAAAATCATTACAATCGAATAAAGCATGTAGATGTTATAGGGCGAAGAATTTTTTTAAAAATCGAAAAAAATCGTAAAATTGCGATTTTCATGAGAAATAATTTTTTGATCGATTTTTCCCCCCGTGCAGTTCTTCGTTCAGAGATTTCACAGACCTCCATAAAATTTCATCGCAATTGGAGTATTGGTTTAGCCGGAATCGTGTTCACAGACACACAAAAATACAAAAAAAAAAAAAAGAAAGAAAAAAAAAAAAAAAAAAAAACATTCCGGATTTTTTTCTCCAGTGTAGTGAAATGGAATCTTCGCTTCGCTCGCTACGCTCATCCAACAACCATGCTGGGATTTTAGTTCTATGCTTTCTGTGATTTCAGCACAACAAGCTACGTTTATTTGCAATAAATGTAATAAAGAGTATACGAACAAATATTCATTTGGAATACACACAAGAAATGACTGTGGCATTTTACACAAATGCTTTAAATGCGACAAGGAATTTGGACAAAAACACAAAATGCAAGAACACATTCGGCATTATAAGTGTAGGAAAGTCAAGGTACCGTATGTTATTATGTCAGTTGCAAAATACATAATTAAATCATCCTCTGTTGTAGACGACTTTAATGTAACTAAATTTACGTTGTGTGGTTGCGTTATGTGTTTGTAATGTTGTTGTTTTTGTTTGTGTGTTTGTTGCAACATTTCCTGCCCCCCCCCCCCCTCCCCTGTGACTTGCGCGGAATAGCTGGGGTCTGGGGCGAAGCCCCAGCCGCCGGAGGCATTTACTCCGTTGATGAAAATTTTTGGGCCCTACATTATGTTTGATGGCCAAAAACGCGATTTCGATGACATCCCTAACACATTCATTTACTAAAACCATTATGTTTGATAAATGAAAACACCCCAGAAAATACACATTTTTAAACTTGCATACATTTACGTACACACACCAATCAACAAATATAACGACAAAAATTAGTAACTAAAAAAAAATAAAAAAAACACCCGAGCTAATTTTTTGGGGGGTCAGTGAAATTGAAGTCTTCGCTTCGCTCGCTAGTGATTTACAACAGTGGATGGATAACTTGCATCACTTTTAAATAATAATATAAAAAATAATCACTTACCTACTTATGATAATACTGATGATGTTGATGATGTTGATTAAAATGGGTGTGAAGTCATTGTCATAGGATCACTTGAAGTGTGAATGAAATGTCAATGAAATAATAATTGCATGCCATCATCGAAACATCCCTCTGTCAGACAACAGAAGGGTTGTCATGATTTATTAGTGTAATGGACCGCGTTATATACTATGTGAAATGAGATTTCTCTGAAAAGGCATTTTGTAAATATCCCCGTTCAAAAGAATCTGGAATTGGAATCTTACTAATACGACCCAGTAGTTCTTTATAAACTTAAAAAAAGATTGACAGAACTGACAGTAGTCATGTCACAGATGATTGGCCATGTTCAACTCGGGTGATTTGACAAAATTCTGCAAATTGTTTAGGGGTGTGCATTTTTGAAGTTAATATGCGTAAAATTGGTTATCACGGTTCATTCTTCTCTTTTGTCAACTTGAACTAATGCCTATTTTTTTACAAAAGATGTAATTTTGGGGGTAAGTTCTGCGAGAGATTTTTTACTTCAAAATTCATTTCGAAAGATGAAGGGGCCCTCTGTAGCCTGACAGGGGCCCCGGCCCCTGTCAGGCGACTCAATGGTTACTTGGACCGAGACATAACCAGAGCGTTTAAACGGGAACTGAAGAAATCTGAGGATGATACTGAGGACAAGGAGAAACCACGGTCAAAAGCTTTTCTTCCATATGTCAAGGGTACCACAGACATCATAGGTAGAATCCTCAATCGTTTGCTCTTATTCCCACTTCTTTTGCTCGGTTCCATTTCTCTTCTATTCCTTCCACCCCATTCATGTCTATATACTCTACTTCAATCCTCTTGCATATTTCTTTTATGTCATTATTGACACCTAAGCTTAAACCTCTCCAGGTGCTTAGCCCACACATGCCTATCTTGGCATTATAAAACTTTCTCTTCACCAATACAAGTAATCCTTGTAGATGCCCTAGCATGACTGCCTTTTCCTCTCCAGCCCACTTCTCTCTATTCCCTGCACATATAACCGCCACCTCTATATTTCCATCCGATTTGTACTCTTCTACCTTCTTTTTAAGTTCATTTATCCTGATACCTGGGTAAACCCTAGCCCTGTACTCCACTCCAACACAGAAATTATTTGCAGTTGTACCCGACACATCTCCAATTAGTGAACCTACTGCTTTTATGTCCTGGTTGAGCTTGCATCATAGTTGCATACCACTTCAATGTCTGGTAATGATTCGCCCACCTGCTGTTTTTGATAAGTTGACTTACTTCTGTCTTGGTTTTTATGTTCTATACCCAACTTGTGAACAACTTCATTGTATGGTATTGATTCGCCCACCTGCTGTTTGTGACGGGGTGACTTACTCGCGCATGGGTCCACAGGACATGCGTTTGTGAGCGCGAGATTGCGCGTTGGGACTGGAACACAGTCGAGTCAAGACACGTGGCGGGTTAACCACAAGGGTACCCCTATCGACAAACTCAAGATTTGGTGGGACTAAAATGTCCGTACGGTAACCAAGTTTAGCCACTTCGCGTTTTGCGCACCCGTGCCAGAGCTGCACGCACCCATCCACAAGACATGCTGCGTTAGTTTTCGAGGCCGTACCGGGCTGGGAACGGAGGCAGTACGCGCTTAGCGTAACTGTTTCATCTTGAACCAGTTAACCTTCAGTTTAGGGTATTTACGTATGCACTATTGTAGGATCTGGTAGCTAGCCCTCTGAGCAACGAGGTGGTACGACGTCAGGCAACTTGTTGAATTACCCTACCTTATGTGGGCACTACGTGTGCGAGGTGCATAATTGCATGTTTGCTAGATCTTGAGTTTCGATTTTATTTTGCCATGTCATGTCTTGCTTTAATTACGTATTTTGCGCAGAGAGTCACCTACCGTCATAATTTTGCTGTGTACTTGTTTTTCCTTGTGGTACCTGTTTGTTCTAATTTTGTCATGTTTGTAACTACCGCGAAGCCTCGAGCGAATTAGTAACTTTTTCGGTCCTGAGTTCGTATCTTGTTTCTTTGTCAGTAACCTTGCTAACTAACGTCGAGTTTCTTTTATCTGTGTTTTTGCTGTTCAGCTTCGAGCGGACCTAGCCATCGAACGCGATAATCAACCCTGTAAATGTAAAATCGCGAAACGCGAATGTAACATTTTTAGTTTTTAGTAAGCGTCAGTCAACAAGACGACAGATGTAACTAGTAAGTCACTGCACGCAGTGAATGGAGGTGATATTTCACCCTCGCGTAGTTTTCGCGATCCGGGTCAATGAACCCAGCTTCGGGTAGCACAGTGTAGCTAGCTCCGAGAGAGAGAGAGAGGGACAATGCGTTGCACCCACTGACAGCAGAAGGGCTGCCAGCTAGGGTGTCACGGGGAGGCGACGCTACGGCGCGCGCTCCGGAGTGTCAGGGCTGCCGCTGAGCACAGTGGCGTACCGTCAGGGTACGTGTTGTAAGAAATCATTTGGATTTCAGGAGTTTTGGTGTTTGGAGCCTACGGGTTCGTGGTGAAATCCTGTGGGATTTGCACTTGTAGTCTTTAACTTCAGAAGACAGGCGGTAAATGTTTCTCTGATGGACCGTTTTGGGTCACTGTATGCTAATTGACTTCAGGAAACAGGCGTTAAATGTTTCTCTGTTGGACCATCTTGGGTCAATGAATGCTAACTGCTATTTTTAGTTGGAACCGGGAATCCGAGGATGTGCCAGGAGTTTACTTTAAATTGGACGAGGATTACCCACCCACCTTTACTTCTAATTAAAAAAACGGATAAAAATTGTTGGAATTCGATTTCATGATGGAATAAACTTGTAAGAAAATGAAGTGTGCAGCTGTGGACTGTCACTGGTGTAAACTTTCTCATGACTTATGTGTCCAAAGTCCTGATAAAGTATAGGGGGTAGCTGTAACGGACCCGCCCTACAGCTGCCCACCCCATTAAAAATTTATTGTTTTTATTTGCATAAATGTAATTAATTCAAACACCCCTGGGTGAATAATCAATCAACATCTTCAATGTTAATTGATTATCAATAATATATAAGTCTGTGGTGCTGTGGAGCCCACGTATGTTGTGCCCCTAAGGCAACAAGTGCATACAATTTTGCCGCACTGGCCATCATGTTGGGAACTTGGTCAGCTAGCGAGCAGAGAAAGCCAGTCTTCACAGATGGATTTCTGAGAATTGGCTAAAAATAGATCGCTTGCCAGGTTGTCAAGCGTATTTAGGGGGCAACCCTGTGTAAAATGTGGTATTTTTCGAACGAGAGCAACGGACAGTTTTTATGCCGCCGGGCGAAGGTTAGTCCCCAAGAGAGGAGTGACCCCATTGGTGGAGATTTGCTAAAACTTCCCCCGCTGACCAATCAGGGTCGCGGACACTAGGGGAACTCGTAGCTAGTCGAAGAGCGTCACTACGCGAGGTCAGCTCGGACACTCGCGCGCCAACCACCTACAAGTCAACAGTGTGTGTTGTGTAAAAATTCACTAAAAGCCACCGAAAGCGTGTGAATCCGGCGCGATGTCGAAGTATCAAAGGCATAGGCGGGTAGCCAGTGTTTCAGTGTATATGGAGTATTAGTCAGTTTCAATTTACCTTAAAACCACAGCGTGTAAGCCGACCCGACAAAACGACCCACGCCATGGGTCCCTGAGGAGAAGCTACATGGCATCGACGACTATGGCTATGTCAAGGTAACTCGACTACAAGGACTTTTCCTACCCCAGCTCATCCTACTTAATCTAATATATTCCGTGTTCCATTTTATCATCCTATGTATTATCCTGTGACCACACTATGGGTCCGGAGCCTACACTTGCAACCCATGTGGGAGGCCTAGGTAGCCAGGCAAGGCCACTGTTCCTTCCATTACCCTGCCGGGCTACAGGCATAACCTAGACGCCGTCAGCTAAGGTCGTCTGAAGAAATCGACGCCCTCGACGCCTTATTCGAGCTTGGACATTAAACGGATGTTCCATGTGTCGAAACACGTGAGGTAGGGGCGATCTGCACGGGATTGTACGAGGCCGTCCCTTCGTCAGGACGCCCTCGTTCGCCGCACCAAGCCTGCACCCCCCCCCCCCCTTCAGCATTCCGACCGCATCAAGCCGACACGTCGAAACTGCGATGGTTGTGAGAAACGAAGGATGATTGGACTGAGCTGAGAGGATGAGTACAAACAAATTTGGCCATTATATGTAACTAACCTATGTAAAATTTCATGTGATTTTCACAATATCTTGCCATGTCAGCATAACCATTTAATTAGCTGGATCCAGTTTTTAATTGCCTAAATTTCATAACGTGTCATATGTAACCATTGCACTACATAAAATTGTCTTCCAACGAAAGTTTTGTTTCCTGGCAAAACTAATTTTATCCCGCTATTTCTCACCATTTGCTATTCACAATTTTCAATTACTTCAGGCCTTCAGCCGACCTGTTGCAATCCACTTTAGCCATAAGTAGCCTAGGCATTCCAGAGCGCGCCGATCCAGAGGAGGTAGCGGCCGCCCCGCCGTGCCACTCATCAGAGGACCCGGCGTGGTCCTGGTAAGCCCTGGTACGTCAGTGGTACGGGTGTACTCTGGCGATTGTTGTGCAAGTGGACGCAACGCATTGTCTCATCGACCATTTCCATAAACCGATGTTTTGTTAGCTAGGTATTTCTGAGTCGGAGTTCTATTTTTGTTTAATTGCATGTCCTGTATTGTGGCCAGGCTTGTGATTGAAATTATAATTAAGGCGCCCAACCCCATGAAAGTCGCACTCGGCGACAAAACCTTTCTCCCATTACGTCACCTAAATATTACGATCTTGGTATGTTCTCGGTTAGAAATAGGACCTAACCCTAATTACCGCCCCAATCAACACCCAGGGCCCGGATCCACAAAGAGGAGTTAATTTTTCGGAGTTAAATCCATTTAACTCCCTTTTTTTACTCCTGTCTAACTACCAAAATTTAGTTCGACTTTTAACTCCGATTTCCGAATCCACAAAGCGGAGTTTAAGTTTGGAGTAAGACGAGAGTAAAATAGCTCCCACTAGTGATAAGGTCATAGATGACGTCATGGAATTGAGCCAATGAGAACACAGCTTCCATATTGAAACCAATAGAAAAGAGTTTTATTAAAAACTTGTTTTGGAACGAATTTCAAATTATCATAATAATTTTAAAAGCCAACTGCTGTAGAAGACTTTGTAGGCTTAGGTCTAGAGTAAGACTAGGCTAGCCTATCCGCTAGACCCTACAAGACCTGCCTTCACATTTTGAGGTTAAACCTGTAGGCCTAGGACCTTGGCCCTAGCCCGACACAAGGCCAAGCATGGCCTAGAGTCTGGTAGACCTAACAAAAGGCTTGGCTAGGCTAAGCCTAGACCCAAGAGTTTGTTGCTTAGGCTCAGGCCTAGCAAAGCGTTTGAAAACTTCGTTTAGTCCTATCCCACGGCCCTAGGGCCTAGGCCTAGGCCTAGGCCTACCACAGACCCTAGGATAGCCTAGGGCCTAGCGCCTAGGCCAAGGCTAGGCCTATACGGACTAGGGCCAAGCACTGGGCCTTAGATTATTCAATCTCAGACTTAGGGCCTACCTTATTCAAATCTGACGATTGGGCCAGCACCCAGCATCTCTCACTGGGTAGGGGCCAGGCCTAGGCCTACCCTAACCCTACTTCGACCAGCAACTGGACAATCTCTTGGCAAAACCACGTCAAAATTCGTCTGTAGATGTACTGTCTAGTGCCTCAAACAAACCGTAACATGTTTTGATAGACTGACAGTGAAAATAAACCAGTATTTTGATGTCAAACCTCGGCAGTCGGTCTAGGCCTACTGGCCAAGACATCTTGCGACGTCTTGTTTACAAACAAATGTCCCGTGCCGATCGATAGGCCTAACCTAACCTGTAACAGCGCGGGATGTTACTTGTATTTCAAACGCGGGAATAGTTGTAACACGCAAAATATAAATTTTTTAATTGTAAATTTGAGTGTAAAATCGATATAATATTGATATTTAGTTAAAAATTCATCATGAAAGATCTGAAGTGGTGACGGTCGGCCATTTTGAATATTTTAGCTCCTAATAAAAAGAAAATTTAAATTTGGGAGCTAAATAACTCCGAAAATTGCTCTACTCTCTTTTGTGGATACCGAATTGGGAGTAAAGTACGGCTTACTCCTAAATTTAACTCCGATTTCGGTTAACTCCCCTTTGTGGATCCGGGCCCAGAGCGCCAGATAGACAATTATCAAATTCCAAAATTGACGAACCCCCGTGGGACTTTACCTAGTCGCCGCGATCAAACGCCACACCGAGGATGCTGAATCCTATGTTAAAAATGCCACGCATTTCATTGAGCTCATAAAAGATATTAAAGTTCAACCAGATAACTTGCTTGTTAGCTTTGATGTAGTATTGCTCTTCACTAAGATTCCAGTGGATGAGACTTTGGATATAATCAAAAGTAACTGTCCTATGCCAAAACCACTGCATGTCAACTACTTACTTCCTATATGACGATCAGTATTATAAACAAATTGAAGGAGCACCTATGGGTTCACCTCTGTCTCCTGCATTAGCAATCCTTTATATGACAAACTTTGAAGAAGAAGCGATTAAATCTGCTCTGGACAAACCGATATTTTGGCGCCGCTACATTGATGATATTTATGTTATTTGGACACACGGTAAAGCTAAACTTGAATTGTTCCATAACCATCTCAACAGCATACATCCAAATATCCAATTTACCATTGAATTGGAAAAAGATGGTTCTCTTCCTTTCTTAGATGTCATGATCTCAAGAAGAAATGATGGAAGTTTAGGGCATACAGTGTATAGAAAACCAACTCATACAAACCGATATTTGAATGCAGCGTCACATCACTTCCCTGCACAACTGAATTCTGTGATTAGTGTAAGATCGATAAGACTTTCGGACCCATTCCAAATTGACGGAGAACTACTTTACCTCAAAAATGCCTTGGTACAAAACGGATTCAATGAACTTGATATAGATAAATTAATGAATCGTCAACTAAGACCAGAAACTAAGATACTCAATGATGAGCGAGACAAACCTCGTGCGAAAGCGTTTCTACCATATGTCCGAGGTTCTACTGACATCATTAGTAGAGTGCTTAGACGATATAATATTGAAACCATTTTTTCAACTGACATGAAAATCGCTTCGCTTTTATCGAGTCCAAAAGATAAAATTCCACTGGAGGATCAAGGTGTGTATGAAGTCCCGTGTGGTGGCTGTAATCTATCTTACATAGGTCAAACGGGCAGAAGGATTTCGGTTCGACTCCAAGAACACATTAATGCAGTTGACAAACAAGATAAGAATTCAGCATTAGCTAAACACCATAAGGATACAGGCCACGAAATCGACTTCGAAAACACGTGCAAACTTGTAGTGATTCAACATGTTTACCCACGGATCATTAGGGAGGCTGTGGAGATTGAGAGGCGTCCACAAAATCTCAACAAGAGGGATGACAGCCAGAGATTACCCAAGGCTTGGAAACCAATCATATCAACTAGACTAGTTAAATTAAGACCATGGGAGGATGATGATCCAAACACCTACTCGAAATGAAACTCGCCCAGAAGGCCTACTCCTGGAAGGTCCTGTGACCAGAAGTAGACATGCCCATCTTAGACCGCTGCAGGACGATGCTCCGCCACCAAATATTAATGAATATCATCCAGTTCTCCAGGGTGTTCGTATAACGAGAAGTGGACATACTAGACTATTGCAGGCTGATGCTCCACCACCATCTGAGAATGAAACTCGTCCATTAGACCAACTCCGGGAAGGTCCCGTGACAAGAAGTAGGAGATAACATACACCGCTAACATCTGGAGGCTCTCTCTCAACTCTCTGTCTAGTCATCTAGATCTGTTTTCCTAGATGGCTGTGTTTTAATTATTGTCATCTTGTACTTTGTTATTCCATTTTGTTTTTGTTTTATAACCTTGATAAAGCTAGGTGAAACCCTAGTGAAACGTCGGTAATAAAATATTATTTTATTATAAATCATCACACGCAGTTTTACCTCAAAACATATATTTTCATATATGTATATATATTGATTCATAGCAGTTGTCGAAAAAGTTTGCCCCGACTGGGGTTCGAACCCAGAACCTCCGGCTTAACGTGCCATAGCTCTACCAATTGAGCTACCGGGAAAAATCAAAACTATGAATCTATGTCCAGTTGTCCACTATGTCTATGTCTACTATGTCCTTAAAGCGGGCTTATGCTTAAAAATCTTATATTCATATATACTAGGAAACGCTCAGTTGGACGCGTTGATAAGCGAGCACGTGCTATAGCTAGACCCACATTGCACATTTTTTTAAATTTAAAAATTTACGACGTTCGCGTTTCCAGTATTATTTATTATTGCCAAGGTATTTGGATAAACCCGTGTTTAAATCTTTACTTTAAAATCCACCGCCATCTAGAGGATCTTGACTCCTTGGGAAAACTATTTAAACTCTTTGTTGACAAATAATAGACTACTTCCTCGAAAGTATTTTGATTACTTCTAGGTGGCAGTGCATTAGAAACTTCGCGCGTCTTTTCGTTGCCATGGCAACGTTACTTTTGTTATAATGTAATTTCCATCTACACTACTTATCGGATCAAACTAAAATTAACATATTCGTGACCGGACGGACATTCTAAATGATTTGGCTATCTCAGATTTTGTCGCCGGTTAGTTTGAAAAAAAAACTTTCGATTAACTTTAATGTAACTTTTTAACTTTTTGAACGATTTTGCCACAAAACTAATGGCATTCAATCGAGAACAAAGCTTGCGGATGGTGAAAATTTCAACTCAATCCGAGCCTCCGTTCGAACGTTATCGCGAGACATACAAACAAAAAACAAAAAAAACAAACAAAAAAAAAACAAAAAAACAAAACCAGTGACTAATTTTTCCGGCAGAGTCAAATGGAAACGCTCGCTTCGCTCGCTTAATAACCTGTATAATATTTAAAATTAAATTCAATAAAAATCTAAACAATAAAATCAAAGAAATCAAAATTTTAAAGTTATTAAATTGAAATTATAATGTAAGATTCTCAAAATTTCGATTCATGGTTCATTATTACGTGCAGTGTTATAACGGTCGTCTTTTCCCTACCCGACCGGAAACCCCGAAGCAGTTTAGTGCCCGACCCGACTGTCAAACCCTGTACCCGCACAGTCCTAGTTGAAACCCACTGACGTCTCTAAATGTCCAGCGGGTGTTTCTGTGACCATACACACTAGGAAACGCTCAGTTGGACGCGTTGATAAGCGAGCACGTGCTATAGCTAGACCCACATTGCACATTTTTTTATATTTTAAAATTTGCGACGTTCGCTGTCCACAGGGCCATGTATCCAAAATTATTTATTATTGCCAAGGTATTTGGATACAAACCCGTGTGTAATCCTTTACTTTGTGGATAAAATCCACCGCCATCTAGAGAACCTGACTCCTTGGGTTAACTATTTAAACTCTTTGTTGACAAATAATAGACTGCTTCCTCGAAAGTATTTTGATTACTTCTAGGTGGCAGTGCATTAGAAACTTCGCGCGTCTTTTCGTTGCCATGGCAACGTTACTTTTGTTATAATGTAATTTCCATCTACACTACTTATCGGATCAAAATAAAATTAACATATTCGTGACCGGACGGACATTCTAAATGATTTGGCTATCTCAGATTTTGTCGCCGTTTAGTTTGAAAAAAAAACTTTCGATTAACTTTAATGTAACTTTTTAACTTTTTGAACGATTTTGCCACAAAACTAATGGCATTCAATCGAGAACGAAGCTTGCGGATGGTCAAAATTTCAACTCGATCCGAGCCTCCGTTCGAACGTTATGGCGAGACATACAAACAAAAAAAAAAAAAAAAACAAAAAAACAAAAAAACAAAAAAAAAAACAAAACCAGTGACTAATTTTTCCGGCAGAGTCAAATGGAAACGCTCGCTTCGCTCGCTTAATGAAGATATATGTGAAATCTTATGTGAAATTATATGTCAAAACATATATCTTCATATCATGTACTGCGAAAGCCTTAAATCTAACATATTAAAATATATATATATATATTGTTTTACCTTGGCTTTATAGTAGGCGACTATGACGCTGTTATGTTAGTACTTTAGATATATATATATATATATATAATCATTACATTTTTGTGTAGAGGGTCCGTACCGTAATTAACTACCAGTGAGCACCCACAAACCATTAGTTTTGATGTTTTTTTTGCTTTCGACCAGTCAAACAGCTACTCTGATTTTGATAAAAATTTCTAGGAACCTGTGAAATCTCTACCGTCTTTCTTTCTTTCTTTCTTTCTTTCTTTCTTTCTTTCTACATTTTTATTGTTTTACTTGTCATTTTTCAATTAAACTGTATGGGATGAGATTGTAGGCCTACACAACCACATCCATACATGCAATAACACTTACACTCAAATATAGGCCTACACACAACATAACACACTCCATCACATACACATTCTTACTAAACCAAACTGTAACGAAAACTGAATAGGATAGCTCAATAGATGTTAAATAAATAAATCCTTCCAATGACACACACAAAAAATCTGTTTTTAAAATTATGCTTATTTGATTGTGCAGTAAATTGTTAGTACTACTAAGGATTAATAATGATGATAATTTAATGATTTTTTCCTTTTCTTTTTTTCCCCCTTTTTTATATTTGGTTCATTAATTAACTAGGAAAACGCTCAAGTCCCGCCGCGTTGATGGATGAGCTTTTTTTTAAAGTTTTTAGTCTGCGTGGGATATCTTTACTTTTGCGAGTGCTTTGTTGCTTTGTTTTGCTTCCCACGCATTGTAGGTGATTGTTGTCAAGTTTCTATTGTTACTTGTCAATTTGTTATTATTTACCGTTAAAAACTTATATTAAAAGCTTTATTTCTATGGATTCTGGGTAACTTTGTCAACTTTTTCTTTCAAAAGGTACTTTATCACCATAACCTTAATGTCCATGTATAATATGAACGTTGTAGCCCCACCCGTTTGGTCAGAATTGGCCCAAATGGCACGAAAATATCGCATACAAATCAAAAAAACTTATATTAAAAGCTTTATTTCTATGAATTCCGGCTAACTTTTTCAACTTTTTCTTTCAAAAGGTACTACATCACCATAACCTTAATGTCCATGTATAATATGAACGTTGTAACCCCACCTGTTTGGTCAGAATCGGCCCAAATGTCACGAAAATATCGCACTAAAAATCGAAAAAAATCGTAAAAGTACGATATTCATGAGAAATATTTCTTCGATTGTACCCAAAAACAATACACCTCTAAGTTCAGAGATTTCGAAGGTCCCCTCAAATTTTCATCAAGATCGGATATGCCGTTTGCCTGGTAGAGAGTTAACAAACAGACAGAAAAACAAACAAACAAAAAAAAAAAAAAAAAAAAAAAAAAAAAAAACACCCGAGCTAAATTTTTTGGGGGTCAGTGAAATTGAAGTCTTTGCTTCGCTCATCCAATAATTGCATTTTATATATATTTTTAATTTGTTACCAAAATTATTCTGTTATTAACACATTGTTGTTGTAATATTACTACTATTTCAAATATTTATGTAAACTAGTAGTTCATTGTTGTGTCTGCATCTGTGTATTAGATATATTTTGTTGTACCCCTTTTTAAATCAGTTTTTTAACTGAATAGGATGGCTGATAGACATTAAATAAATAAAAATAAAAATAAAAATAATAATTCTTTATTTCAACTTGTTATTATTTATTTCAACAAATCAAGCTACAAAGTACAATGTACACTTAACATGTTGAAGAGAATCAGAGAGGGCATAGCCCCATAGCAAGAATGCCTGATTCCCTTCATTAAAACTAATTAAATAACTTAGGCCTAATGTTATTTGAAACAATGGATAAAATAGTCAATAACTTAACATAATGTTGTAGTATCAAAATATGGTAGGCCTCATGTAGTATACTGACATATAAAAACAATTTAACTAAATATTTTTATTCTATTCTTGAAATTTGGAGCATCTTTGATTTCTAGAGGAATAGTATTCCATAAAGTAACAGCACGGTTATAAAAATGATTTTGGTATATAGATGTTCTAGCACGGGGAGGGTTTAAAATTAGGCCAGTATTATGTCGGTTAAACTGTCTTTTCTGAATTGTTATTCTTTTAAAAGGATCAAGGTCAGTAACACCGGTAATTAAGTTACTTAAGAGTGCTGTTTTAACCCGTGGGAATTTACGTAGAGAGAGAGAGAGCATGCTTCACCGGACTCGAAAGGCAGGACTAGCGATATTCCAATCATGATTTTTGAGCCAATAACAGCGCAGGCGAGCTATATGATTCACAGTCGCCCGAGATACGTGTTTCGCTGTGCACTCGCTGACTGACTGAGCGGGTCCCACTGCGCATAGACCCCGCCCCGAAGTTACATGAGTGAATTGTAGCTTGTTATTTCAAACACTATCACTTCGCGATTGTCTACGGTATTTTATTATACTGCACGTCTTTAATCTCTCATTCCCAATAGAATATGATTATTTTATTACACATATTATTAGGACACTATTATTCGTTATTCTGAAAATACGAGTAGGCAATTAATAAAACAACGAATAAAAACTAAAAAAAATGTAACCTGGTACTGCGTTTGTCTTGAGCGACTTATTGTTGAATAACGAATGAAGGAAACGTGGAGACACAAGTGGAATGGTGGCATCCATGTCAAGGTGAATATAAGCAGTGCTATAGGAACTATCGAATTCAATTCATTTTGCAATCATAAGATATGTTTTGTTTCCTGCTTCTTACATCGTGGTTAATAATTTTATTATTAGTAGTATTTTCTTTTTTTTTTTTTTAGAAAATGGGGTTGCAAACATTATACAATTATCTAACTTCTCCCGAAATTGCATAATTTTACCTAACCTTACCAAACTCAAAACAGTAGGTGAAGATAATAAACAAGTGCACAGTCATTTAATCGTATCAGTCAATAAACGTAGCTGATATGCCAAAGAGACCAAGTACTCGATCATAGATATAGAATAATATATGCGCCACCGGTCGGGGGCAGAATCGCATTTTTCAACCGCTTGCAGACCTTCAGTGCTCCCATGATAATATCGAAATTACTGTCCCGAAAATTATGCAATTTTGGGAGACGTTAGATAATTGTATAGTGTTTGCAACATATTGAACAGAATGCTATTTTTTTTTACAGTTTTCCACCAAAAAAATCAAGAAATACGACAATTTTTATAAATTTTAGGTATTTCTACGTATTTTCTTCTTTTTTTTGTAGAAAACGGGGGAAACAATTAACGTTCTGTTTAAAACGTTGCAAACATTATACAATTATCTAACTTCTCCCAAAATTGCATAATTTTACCTTACCTTACCAAACTCAAAACAGTAGGTGAAGATAATAAACAAGTGCACAGTCATTAAATCGTATCAGTCAGTAAACGTAGCTGATATGCCAAAGGGGACCATGTACTCGATCATAGATATAGAATAATATATGCGCCACGGTCGGAGGCAGAATCGCATTTTCAACCGCTTGCAGACCTTCAGTGCTCCCATGATAATATCGAAATTACTGCCCCGAAAATTATGAATTTTGGGAGAAGTTAGATAATTGTATAGGTTTGCAACATATTGAGCAGAATGCTATTTTTTTTTTACAGTTTTCCACCAAAAAAATCAAGAAATACGACAATTTTTATAAATTTTAGGTTTTTTTACGTATTTTCTTTTTTTTTTTGGCAGAAAACGGGGGAAACAATTAACGTTCTTTTTAAAAAACGTTGAAAACATTATACAATTATCTAACTTCTCCCAAAAATTGCATAATTTTACCTTACCTTACAAAACTCAAAACAGTAGGTGAAGATAATAAACAAGTGCACAGTCATTAAATCGTATCAGTCAGTAAACGTAGCTGATATGCCAAAGAGACCAAGTAGTCGATCATAGACATAGAATAATATATGCGCCCCCGGTCGGAGGCAGAATCGCATTTTTCAACCGCTTGCAGACCTTCATTGCTCCATGATAATATCGAAATTACGGGCCCGAAAATTATGCAATTTTGGGAGAAGTTAGATATTGTATAGTGTTTGCAACATATTGAACAGAACCCTATTTTTTTACAGTTTTCACCAAAAAAAACTAGAAATACGACAATTTTTATAAATTTTAGGTTTTTTTACGTATTTTTTTCTTTTTTTTCAGAAAATGGGGGAAACAATTAACGTTCTGTTCAAAACGTTGCAAACATTATACAAATTATCTAATTTCTCCCGAAATTGCATAATTTTACCTTACCTTCCCAAACCGCAAAACAGTAGGTGAAGATAATAAACAAGTGCACAGTCATTTAATCATATCAGTCAATAAACGTAGTTTGATATGCCAAAGAGACCAAGTACTCGATCATAGATATAAAATAATATATGCGCCACCGGTCGGGGGCAGAATCGCATTTTTCAAACGCTTGCAGACCTTCAGTGCTCCATGATAATATCGAAATAATGGCCAGAAAATTATGCAATTTTGGGAGAAGTTAGATAATCTTTATAGTTTTTGCAACATATTGAACAGAATGCTAATTTTTTATACAGTTTCCCCCCAAAAAAAAATCAAGAAATACGACAAGTTTTATCAATTTTAAGTTTTTTTACGTATTTTTTTTTCTTTTTTTTTTTGCAGAAAATGGGGGAAAAAATTTAAACGTTCTGTTCAAAACGTTGCAAACATTTTACCAATTATCTAACTTCTCCAAAAATGACATATTTTTCGGACCAGTCATTTCGATGATATCATGGGAGCGCGGAACCATTACTTTTTGGTCAAACTTTAACCTGAAAGAGAAACATCGGAAATAAAATAGATTTAAAATAGATTTAAAAAAATTTCCCGTGTTCAATACCACATCGATACTTAAACCGTTGAGTAAACTACGATACGATACTTATTGGACGAGCGAAGCGAAGACTTCAATTTCACTGACCCCCAAAAATTTAGTTTGTTTTTTTTCTTTCTGTTTGTTCGCTCTTACCGGGCAAACGGCCATCCGATTTGATGAAAATTTGACGGGACCATGGAAATCTCTGAACATAGAGCTGTTTTGTTTTTGGGTACAATCGAAGAAATATTTCTCATGAATATCGTACTTTTCGATTTTTTCGATTTTTTATGCGATATTTTCGTGCCATTTGGGCCAATTCTGACCAAACGGGTGGGGCTACAACGTTCATATTATACATGGACATTAAGGTTATGTAATGTATACATTTGAAAGAAAAATTTTGAAAAAGTTAACCAAAAATCCATAGAAAATAAAGCTTTTAATATAAGTTTTTTACGGTAAATAATACCAATTGACAAGAAACAATAGGAACTTGACAACAATCACCTACAATGCGTAGGCAGCAAAACTTTCCTAGTTATATACATCGTGAAAATTCCACAACAGGCGTTTGTCCGGTAGAGAGCAAACGAAACATAAATACACATACTATTGTACAAAATATAAACAAAACACAAGCTATTTTCTCAAGATTGTCATATTGGAGTCTTCATAACGCAATTCCAATCATAAAAATTTAAATTTAATTATTACTCGATGATCGTAACTAGGGAAAGAACACATCAAAAATTTGTTGCAAAATACAGCTGCTGTTTGAAATGGTTTTGCTTTCGAATCGAAACATAGCCAATTTCCATTTTGGGAATTTGCTTGATGATGGCTTTTGGCGGCATTTGTATCATACATATCCGATATTGGAATCAAGATTGCCTTTTATGGAAATCAATCCAAAAATTAAAAAAATATAAATCCACACATTTTCTACGTCTGGTCATTGTAGAAGCGTTAATGATGGATTAGGAGAGAAACAAATGACGAAATAATTAAGCAATATGACAATATTTTGACTTTTGAGATGATTTAAGGAAGGTCATCAATAAAATCGTAACATATGCAATTTCTATTAAACTTAAAAAATTTAAATTTAAAAAAATCATATCATGGCCAAGGTTGAAAACGGAAAAATGGAAATAACACAATTTTTACAGCAACAAGGCAAGTTATCTCAAGAATGTGTGTAGGACGTCAGTGCGACGTTGCGACTGTGTGATTCACTTATTGGGGCGACCCAAAGTATTACATTACTACGCGGGAAAACGGTTATCTGTGTTGCCTCGCACAACACTCATTCAAGGTCAAATGCAAGTGGTGTATTGAGTTCGACTCCCGCTACCGAAAAACATCACTCCCACGTCGTCATTGTAATAATATTCGGAGTTCGGACATAAGTTGGGAAAAATTAGAATGAAAATGTCAATATCCTCATTCACCTTCCGTCAAAAAATTCACATACTTGGTGATCCTGAGAAAGGAAGGAAAAATGAACACTACACTTAGTGACCTTGAAATTTTTTATATGAGAGGGTATTTCATGTATGCATGTATTGGGTTTCTTCGGCTTAAACAAAACTATGAATATTATAATAATCAATAGATAATACGCACTATAGACATGCACGATTGATTATAAGATGCCATGTTATTGTTAATAAAAAATACTTCGAATTCGTTTACATAATATCACACTCCCATTAAACGAGATAAATTACAAAATTTTAAAAACCCGACAATAAGTTTGCCACAGTTACAAGATAACTAAAACTGTCTTTTATCATTGAATGCTATACGTCTCACAAATGTATCTCAAGTGAGTGGCTCGTTATCTACTGGAGAATAGATGGTTGTTGATGTTTGCGAGAGTGGGTACGCGGAGTGTGAGGGGAACTGGTTGTTTGACGATAAACAGAGCATCCCACAGTCTTCATTTATTTTTTCTCAATATTCTTGTTAGCATCAAAGGCGCGAAGGATTTCCCCACATATTTTATTTTCACCTTCACCACCACCACCACTCGTCAACATAGTCTTCCCACCGAACGGGATATTCCTTTAACAAAAATTTTTAATGCCAAAGCAAGCGCAAGGTGAAGAAAAAAAATCAATATTTTCTAACTGTTAATGAACTCAGTTAATATACCAAACATATCCAGTTCGTACACGTCTTATGAGGTAATGTTTGTGGTTCTAAATAGATGATCCAATGCAACTCAAGACGATGATTTGGGTGTGGTGGAATGGAGAGTAGGCCTACGTTAGATTATTACTTATATGGCATCGAACCCGCGTCCCTTTGGTGCCATAATATGTTATCATACCTGCGCACTATGTGTGAACCACCATGAATGGCATCTTATATATAAATGAAATAAAATGCATGCTCGATAAATAAAATTACTTCCTAAATTATCAAGGCTGTCCGCGGCTGCGACACAGATCCGAAGCGCACGACTTCTATAAATAATACCGGTAATTAGATGAATCCTAAATAAGATATGGAAATTTGAATTGTTATGATCTTGATAAATCATGATCATGTCCAATACATTCAAAGAGACAGTAAGCATCTAGCTCAACTCCAAAAGTACCAAGAAATCATAATATCTAATAGTATTAAAAAATTTCTCGTTTAATCCTTTACAATATGACACTGACTGTACAATAATGGCCTCTCGGCATGAGGATTGTTTAAAACACGCCCTAGACCCGATTGAAAATAAAACTGCAGAGAGCGCCACCGGTCGGAGGTGGAATCACATTTTCAACCGCTTGCAGACCTTCCGTGCTCCCATGATAGCATCGAAATGGCTGAAAAACCCAAAATTATGCAATTTTGGAAAAAGTTAGATAATTGTATAAGTTTGCAACGTATTGATCAGAATGTACTTTTATTCCCCCATTTTCCACCAAAAAAAATCAAGAAGTACGTCAAATTTTCCAAATTTCACGTATTTCTTGATTTTTTGGGCAGAAAAAAGGGTGAAAAAAGTACATTGATCAATACGTTGCAAACATTATTCAAATTTTCTAAACTTCTCCCAAAATTGCATAATTTTCGGTCCAGCCATTTCGATGTTATCACGGGAGCACGAAACCATTACATTTAGTCAAATTTTAGCTTGAAAGAGACACCTTAAAATCTAACATCAGTTTGTTTACAAAATTTTGTATTGATGGCAGTCCACATTTGTTTAAGCGCTCAGAGGCACTTTCAGAATAAAAAACATTTTTTAAAATAACTTTAGTTGCAACGGTTTTGAATAACCTCAAGTTTATGCATGTTTAGTTGAGAAGTTGGGTGCCAAGCTGGTAGACCATACGTTAATATAGGGCGAATAAGAGATAGATATGCAGTTTTTAAAGATTTCGATTTACTTTTATTTAGATTACGACTGACAAATCCTAACAACTTGGAAGCTCTGTCTCTAACGTTGTCTGTATGAAAATCCCATTTCAAATCTGAAGATATAGTGAGACCGAGGAGTTTAATAGTTGTTTGCCTCACTAGAGCATTCCCTAAAAGCATGTAATTAGACGCCATGGGTGATTTGGACCTAGTTAGACGTATGTCCTGCGATTTGCTCGCATTACGCTGCCTACCGTTCAACAAGCACCAATTTTCAAGTGCAGATAGATCTGCTTGCAATGCATAAACATCCTCTAATCCTGAAATAGGTCGAAATAATGTTGTATCATCAGCATACTGGTAAACTTGAGATGACACACACTGAGGAAGATCTAAAAAGAAGATTGTAAATAGGAGAGGCCCAATTACAGACCCTTGTGGCACCCCAGAAGTAACATGAGCTTCTACAGATCGAGAACCATTAAAAACTACAGATTGTTTCCTATTGGAAAGAAAAGAGCTTATCCACCCTATTACATTGTGTTCAACTTTATATCCTTTTAATTTTGCTATCAATTTTGTGTGAGGGACTTGGTCAAAAGCTTTTGCCCATCTAATGCAATGCAGTCAACCTGTTTGACAGAAGTACATTCAAGTGAATTTAACCACTGATCGATAACGTCAGTTAAGAGAGTTACGCATGACCTTTTGGTATAAAACCGTGCTGATTTAAATTGATAAGTTTGTTTCTTTTAAAGTGATTAAATAACCGTTTAGCAATCAGTTTCTCCATACCCTTGCATGCAAGTGAGGTCAACGAAATAGGCCTGTAATTCTCGATCTTCAATCTATCTCCCTTCTTAAAGACTGGAACCACAGATGCTGTCTTCCATACATCAGGAACACATGCAGTAGATGCTGATAGATTGTAGATACTGCATAGAGAAGGAGCCAGAGCCTCAGCACAGGTATGTAGAATTCGGCCCGGTAGAAGATCAGGTCCAGGCGCCGCGTTGGGTCGAATCTTTTTTAAATATTCCTGAACTTCTTCTTCGATGAAAAATAGATATCTTATTGGAGCTACTGGGTCAATATTTCCTGGAACCCAGTTAGTAGAGGGAGACGTGTCACTAGGAGTAAAGTTGTCATGGAACTTTTTATTGAATGCATTCGCAATTTCAACTGGATCTGAAAGCTTGACACCATCGCAAGTGTAATGATCGGGTGCAAGACTGCCTTTTCTGCTATGAATATATTTCCAAAATTTCTTCGAGTCATTTCCCATCTTCCACACATATTCATCATGAGCATTTCTAATTGATGTTTTAACTTGATTTCTGATTTTTTTATAAACTACCTCTCGATCTTCAGATGGGGATTTTTTCCATTTACGAAACATAGAGTCACGTCTTCTGATATCTTTAATTAACTTATTAGTAATCCATGGAGGCCTTCGTTTGGAGTTAATTTTGATTTTGGGGATTGCCGAATTGACACAATCCCAGAAAATACGTACCCAGCAGTTCCACGCATTATCAATATCCCAACTATTCCAGTTGCAAGGAAGATGGTCTGCAAACAGTCTAGACAGAAGTTCCCAATCAGCTCTGTTGTAATTGAGCACCTCAGACCGGATGACTTTGGATTTTTGCATCTTGACTTTAATATTGCTGTAACTGCTAAGTGATCGCTCACTCCTTGAATCACTTCAACGTTGGAAATAAGAGAAGAATTGTTGCATAACAGAAGGTCCAGAATTGAGCGAGACGACTGTGTTATATGAGTGGCTTCCTTGACAAGTTGAGTAAGAAATAGATCATAAAAGCAGGATAAGAAAGATTCTGAAACAGAATTTCTTGCTTTTGGAACATTTTCCCAAGAAATATCAAGATTAAAATCGCCACATATCAAAACTGCTTCATATTTGTTAGCATTATCTGAGGTTTTTTGTAGCGAGGCAAGCAAAGAATTGTTCAAGCTATCAGAAGAGTTCGGAGGACGGTAAGCAGACCCAAGTAAGTATGTTTTACTTTTATATGTAAACTCAATCCATATACATTCAGAATCATTTTCAAGCATAGGCACGCGTATTGGATTAAGATTGGGTTGTACTGCTATAAGGACTCCACCACCTCTTCTCGACTGCCGATCTTTTCTGAAAATTACGTAGTCAAGATCTGGAAAAATTTCTTCATCGCTTATATCAGAGTTCAACCATGTCTCACTGATGCATACAATATGTGAACTTGTCTCTGTAACCAAAGCCTGAATATCTGGATTACTCTTTGGGTTTTTAAGGCTTCTGGCATTAAAATAAAGAATTTTAATACCACTAGCAGTTGATCTATTTGTTTCATTTTGATTCACGTCCTCTTCTGAGTCTATACTAAATAAAGAATCAGAAAACGATGGCAACGTACAGCCCCAACAGTTCCACAATTCTTTTCCAGCTGACAACTCACGAAATTTAGATTGTGGAATATTGGCACACGTCCTATGACAAGGATTTTTACATTGAGCACAATAAACAAAGAGCTGATTTTTTCTCCAGACAAATCACATACTGAGCACTTTTTTGTAGGAACAGCTCCCTTATTCAATCTTGGACGGTCATATACACCAGAAAAAAGTTTGCATTTCCATTCGGCTTTGCTATCAAGGCTCTCTAATTTGGCAATGAGCTCTCTTTTAGATCCAAAATATGTAACACGCCTTCTTCTCAACTCGGCCCTGAGTTCGTCATATTTCATGTTGTTATACATAACAGGCAGATTAATGTGGCAATCTTTTGACGACGCGGCCGATGTGCTTGAAACAGAGTCCGAGATGTCACTATGATTTCTCCCAAGTCCCAAGTCTACCACGTTGTGGGTAGACACAGATGACACACTGCTAGTAGATGGTAAATTGGAGTTACACACTGGCCCTGGGTTCAATTCTACATCGCCTGACAGAGCCAGGAGAAGCAAAGCAACTACTATCATGTTTCCAGGGCATTTCACAGAGCGAGTAACCGTAGACCTGCGCTTCCTTTTACTAGGACCTGCCCAACATCCAATATTCCCTTTCAAAGTAGAAGAACCATAAGAACGGCCAAGTATGGAACTCAAGCAGATGGACAAACATGACATTCGGCACTTGGTACTAACCATGAGGTCTTCAACAGGCAATCCACAGTAGCGTCGTTGCATAAACAGAGTATTAATGTCACCACTAACTACTACTACTTTAAATACGAAGAATACAATACACAACCGTACCAACAAGAACGGGAACTTACGAAAAACAGCCATAGCTGTCAAAATAAAAAGCTATCAAAATAAACACTTCGTTGCTACGACGTGTAAAAAACAAAACAACAGAATGCTATCTACGAAATAGCAAAATACATCAATTTAAAACTGTTAAATCACACGAATTATAAAAGAACTCTTCTCACTAACAATACTACACGTAGATTAAATTCCGCTTGATCTATTGATATCAAATAATTACAAAACAGCAAAACAATTTACTTACATATTAAATAAACAGTAGAGCACAATAGGATTTTACTTTTGAAATCAAGTCAACTTGTTTGTGTACATAGTACAGTAGTCCAGATATTCACTACAATAGTGCCCTGTTTAATCAAAAGCGTTTGTTATCAACTTTCAACAGGATGTGTTTAAATTTCACCACAAAAATGGACCGGTACATAAAATAACCTCCCACACTTGATTACGTAGTTGCAGTAAATGTGGATTAGGTTGCATGCCCGTGTACGTCGCACTCTATCTTAAGCTTGAGACGGCAGTGTTGATTTTAAGACGTCGAGATGAAGCTTGTTGCGCTCTGCATCGTGATGGCTGTACTTTTACAGATCCCGAGTGAAGGTAAAGATCTTTTAGTTACTACTATTTGTGAATTGCATTTCCGGAATAGGAAACTGTTTAAAAGGACGGCATCTCTTGCATTTGCAATAACAATTGAGGAAAACCTTGGAAAAAACCTTCATTTAGGATTGCCGGTCTCTGCGGGATTTGATCCTGATACGTCGTAGGCTTTTGATTCTTGGCCGTTGCATAGTGTTGATGATTAGGAACTGCTCGGCGTTTCGCAACCTGTTGGTGGCTTCTTCCATCCATATGTTAGACCATTACCTCAGCAGGGGTCCGTACTATTCATTAACAACAATCTACAACAATTTACCCATGCACTTAAACACAATAAACAATCTTACCTCATTCAAGTCCATCATTAAAACAGTTTTTGCTGACCGAATCATTCTATAGCCTGAAAAACTATTTGACATCCTCGTACCGCTAACATAACCGTGTGGACTGATAAATTAGCGGTAGGGACTTGATTTTTCCATTTTATCTTAATTTAAGCTCATTACGTACTTCTTATTTTAATTTTTCAGTCAGTAATTTAAGCTCATTGAATATTTAGAATTTTATTGTTATTATTAATGCTTTATCTAGCAAATATTTAGATCTATCTATGACAACATCTATATAGCATAGGACCCTATTCTATTTTTGGCTATCGATTGTTGCGTTTAAACAATGAAATTTCGGACAAGTTCGGATCATTTCGGACAAACTAAAGCAAGTGACAGCTATCAAGAAAGGCCTTTCTTTCTGCAATCTATCCATTAAACTGTTCCGTGGAAAGCCGTGCCATTCGAGTTATGTACAACTATACGAAATGTAAACTATTGATATTGTATCAGAATATTCTCAGTTGTTCCTAAGGAGGCTACGTTCTGTTCTGCCCCCCCTCGTAACGACCGCCTTGTCCGGTTTCAGGTTCAGCAGAGTGTTGCACGTACTCCTGCCAGCAAGGCTCCTGCAATGTCTTCGGCTGTAACTGCGACCACGGCTGCCGACCCATGTGTCATGGAAGACGCGAAGCTGCTCGAGGATTCCCCCTGACCAGGCGGCCTTGAGGTCGACAGGATGATCCGCCGGTTGAATACTAGAAAATAAGTAACAATGTGTTGTTTTTGTCAAAAATAAAATAAATTGAGAAAACGTGAGAATTTATTATTTTCTCTCTTCAGTTTTCCCTTTCCCTCTCTTTATTGGTACATTAAAATAGCACAAGTACACTTTTAGGTACTTTTTGGTTGGTGTTGGCCAACTTTTTAACAGTTTTTTTCAATTAAAAAAAAACACTGTGAATAAGAAACAAACATAAAAATTGTAATTATGAACGATTTATTGATATTCACTGATCTGAAAATGTACAATATAGTGTGTTAGCTGAATTAGTAATTTACACAGGTTATACATAAGATACGCACATTAGGCTGACGGCCATATAGGATATTTACATTGCTTATTATTGTTATTTGCCTTGCTTGCAGTGAGTACAAACCTCAGCTCGGTGGCGGTGCTCAGTTCTCAGCATGATCGGTCGGCCTAAAGGCGCGTCACTCATCGCTACTTGTAACTTACTTTTGTTTATAAAACAACATGTAATGAAACTTGTGAGTGCATTTTTTTATTATACACAACTGCAATTATAAAATATAAATAATTTACAGTGGTTTTCCGTTGTTTTTAAGTGAAAAAAACAATGTTAAAAAGTTGGCCAACACCAACCGAAAGAGTTCCCATTTGTACTTCTCGAGAGAAATGTACGTTCACAGGGCGCAACTGTACGTATCTCTGCCTGTGTAACTAGGTATTTATAGGGAATGCCCAAGGGCTAAGAGAAGTCGATCCCAAACATTTGCATTTACGACCCAGAAAACCTTGGGAAAAACTTAAGTCAGGATTGTCTGTGGCGGATATCGAACCGACCCTTCCTGATTCAAGAGTCTTGCGCTTGAGCCAACACTGTTGGTCATATTGCATGTGTAACGTATAGAGTATATCAAATTGTATTACAGCTCGGAAGAGTGTGAATCACAAATGATGTAAAGTAGCAAACCCTTATTTATTTATTTTATTTATCGTCAGTCCTATTCAGTTAAAAAACTGATTTACAAAGGAGGACTTCTAAATAAATCTAATTACATAGATGCAGACACAACAATGAACTACTGTAAAGTAAATTATTAATATGTTCATTATTAGTAATAGTTTTAGGGCGCTTCAATCTCCAAGATTGTTCGCGTATGGATTATTAATTAATTTCTACTATTTTCTATTCATTCACTCAACCCGACATGATGATTATTATTATAACATTTTGGCATAGTTGTGCTTCGTTTCATTTTGGAGAAAATGGGAATGTCAATCTTTTAACAAATTTTGAAATGCAGTTAAAAATGTTCGTTCTTTGGTTGCTCATCCTGCAATGCTATGTAGCGTTCATTCAAATTACGCGCTGTCTTTCAAGCACCGCCGTCTAGACGTTACAATTTTAATATTTAGGCGGCGGTGATAAGCAATTTTAATATTTAGGCGGCGGTGATAAGCGGAAATTCAAAACACCAAAGGCAAACCGGAAATACTAAATAGCAACCTAACCACGCTTGAACTGATTAACCTACAAAATCCATTGATTATAATTATTATAGAATGTTATTATGGTAAGTTACGGATAATTAGTAGATTTATGTGTTAATATAGCTTTAAAATCTGGCTCCGCTCATTCTTTCCCACTTATTTAAGGTTTTCAATCACTGTGTGGCCTAGACCGGTAATAATAGAGGCCCTACTGTCGGTCGCTGGCTGCCATTGAATCCAGCGAACTGAGCGAAGAAGGAAGGGAAACCTGGGAGAGAAGCCGAGGTAAACAACAAGGTAAGATTGAAAGGAAATTAAGGGTAGGTTTACATGAAAGAGAATTAAATACAGAGCCAGGGGCCTAGGCCTAGGCTAGGCTTGTAGGTATTCCCGGCATTGGTAGGCCTAGGCCCTAGGGCCTACACCAGTACCGGTACAATGAATAAAGGCTAGCCCTAGGCCTAGGGCTAGGCCTAGGCATACGTTTCGTGTTTCATCACCGTAGCAGTTAGGGCCTCAGTAAGTTCAAATTAATATATTGTCTTGGCTAATATGCTAAGCTAGGCCTAACCTAGGTGTGCTAACGCCCAACGGCAGACCTAGCCTATTGGGCACTTCTGTACTTGGCGGGTCCCAACATTTTTTTTCAATGAAAACATACACACCCGAAATCCTTTCTGTTACAAAACTACTTTCGTTAGGCTAGCCGAACTTTCCGCTGGCTACAGTGCGCCGCGCTAGTTCTAGGATACAATCGAAAAGAGCGCACCCAAATCCTTTCCGTTAGGGCTAGTGTATAAAAGTTGGGACCCGCCAAGTACAGAAGTAGGCTAGGCTAGCATAGGCTAGGCCTAGCAAGTTTGGCTTCTTTGTTTGTATTTCTTCCTCTCCCTGCAGGTAACCAGTAACCACTAGGTTGGTGGCAGGATTTTCTCTTTTAGTCATAAAATTATTTATTTATTCTTGATTCTTCCTGATAACCAGTTTTCTCTTCCTTCATCTCTGTGTTTACCTACCATGCTTTTCTTTCTTCTCCCTCTTAATGTCTCGGTAATTATATAGTATAGGGTTTGGGCCGAAAAAATGACTTAAAATTTTGTCACCCAGTTTTTAGAGGTATTATCAAAGTTCTATATATTAATTTTTCAGTTGGCGCAACACAACTTTCAACCATAAATGATGTTATTCATGTAATTATCTACGTAGGCCTAGGTAGTGTAGCCGCAATGTCAATGTTGTCCACCATGTTGGCAATGACAGTAGTGACGCAATGGAGCTCATATGCCGCCGTGACTTTCATCCCACTTCTACCTTGAACTCAAACCGCTATTTTTTGAAATTGGTGGTGGGTGGTTCCGCTTCTTCATCATCAATCGCCAACTTGTTCTTCGTCAACGACTACACTCGCCGGGTATATAAAATGCCTAATTCTTTAAAGAATGCACAAATGCATTCGGTATTTTGTGGATGGGTGCGCTTCATAAAAATTCCCCCCAATACCCCACAAATGATCCTCCCTACGCCCATACCGGGGTATGTTGGCGCGCACCTCCCTCCATGACCTTTCAATGGTTTTGGGTGTGCGCACCTGTCTTTGGATCAACAAAATTTTCAGAGTGGTTGACACTTAAATGTCAAAATCCCCATTTCCAGGCTATGATATGACTTTCCAACCATCAGATATAATTGTCGTTTTAGGCAAAAACCACTCCTTTATTACCCCCAATAATGTGGTTTTATCTCTTTCGCCAACGGGAACTATAAATAATTTTTTGGATTCTCTCTCGAACCCGCCAAATACCCATTGGCCTTCAATGATTCGCCCTCGATTATATTTTTGTTTGCCCATTTTCGCTTCATCTATTTTACTATTTTCCCGGGACCAACCAATGGTTCATTATGCCTCACGCACCACTCGACGCACACTTCTCTACAATAATTACACCAATCAACAACGTATTTGCATACATTTCAATTTATTTTGAATCAACTCCCTTGCCTTGGTGGTTTTAAAATTAGCAAACATCGTCATTAAACAAATATTTGCCAGTCCTAAATTAGAGTTACCGAAACCACGTATTTTAAAATAATGTTTGCTTAAGTTACATTTCACCACGCTTCACTTTCTTGTTTTTCCCTAATTACCACACTTTTTGCACAAAACCAATAAATGCACTATTCAGGGTTGCAATCGGCGTTGCACTTGGGGCATTTCAACTTGTCCAACAATACCCCGTGTTTACGCAAAAACCCAATTAACTTCTCAATATCCCTACACATTACAAAAAAATCACACAGGGTGACCTCACAACCGTCGCACACCATGGCGAAGCACGTTATCACTGACACTGACATTAATAGCGGGGTTTAAAATCCATGTGTAGGCAGCGGTAGTGACGTAGCGGTGTAGATAGCGCTTCCCTCACGCAAACCAGCATGGCGGTCTCGCGCACAAACATACACAGTGACAGAACTACCGTAGTTAAAACGACGAATAAAAAATACTAATAACAAAAAAATTTATAGTGCGCCAACTGGGAAAATTTAAATTTCCGTAGGAAACATTAATACCGTTTTTTTCCCCAATATGCGCGTGTTTTTTTTCCGAAAAAACACTCAAAAACGCACTCGCGTTATTTTTTCCGCGTTGCATTTGAAATAGCGCCTAACATAGGCCCCGCCCTAACAAACCCCCCGCATATCTGCTGCGTTTTGCCCCGCCCCCCACCAAAAATGAATCGGGAAAACCTTGGGCAAACTGCTGCTAGTCGCAGAATCCTTAGCCCCTGATCACAATCGTGACCTAGCTTGACCACATAGATTTTGTTTTCGGGGGTTTTCTATCTTCGTTTCTAAGAGTAAAAGTCTACGAACGTAAAAATGAGGATGAAGGGGAAGAGAAAAGGCCCAAAAATGAACAAATGAAATGCTGAAAAAAGCGTGGAAAGAAAGGGTTTCCCCTGCCTTACAAATCAGCAAGGGGGTTGCGAAGGAGCTAGGGCCCAGGCTACGACCATAGATACAGGCCTAGTATAAAACCCCCCCCCCCACCGTGCGTAAACATTGAAGACAGGAAACAGATGGTGAACTGTGGGACATGTGAGCTTGGCTTGGCCCTACCCTGTAAAAAACCATAGGCCTAGGCCCTAACATTGTTCAAAATGTTTTGTTGTAAGTGTTTCTTGTACATTTTAATTTTCTTTGATTTTTTTTCTTTTTTCTTGAAATGATTCTGAAAAATTGGGGGTCTGTGTTATATTCGAGGTCGTGCTTTATTCGGAACAATACGTAATACCTCTAAAAACAAGGTGACAAAATTTTAAGTCATTTTTCTCGGCCAACCGTATAGGCTACTATATAATTACCAATGTCTCTAATGTGTCTTCATAATGTCACATCTAAGTAAGTTGCCTCCGCATTTTCTCCCGCAACAGGGTCTCCCATTACCCCCATAGTCATGATCTTTGAACAATTCATTTTTGAATCCCTTTAGGCCTAGCCTACATCCTTTGATTGAACCATTTCATTTGACAGATTATTCCATTGGACCGTTCTGGCTATGAACGAGTAGGGTAGCCTAGGCCTACTTCCCCACATCAATCCTCCAGTTTTCCCTTTCCAATTTTCATTCATGATCTCTCCTTGCCAAGTAGGTAGTTTACTTCCCTCGTATAACTGTTTAGTTCCCCCCATTCCTTCATGATTCCTGAATAGAAAGAGTTAGTTAGTTAGTTAGTTAATGTTGTTTTAGCGCACTCAACAGTAGAGTTATCAGTGCCCATGTCAATTGTATTGGAATCTTCCAAATTTTCTTTTTCCATAATTGTGGATTACCACCATGTTTTCTTCTTTCCAATGGGAGGAACGTAAGGGAAGACGAGGGGGGTTAATGGGAAGGAGTGAGGATGTTGGATAGGATGGGTTAAACTGGGTGGGAACGGAGGAGTGCTCATTGCAGAGAAGGCCGGCAAGTATGGAGACGAAAAAAGTGAAAGAAGAAAATAACTAGGAAAACGCTTAAGTCCCGCCGCGTTGTTGGATGAGCGTAATTGGTGCATTGAGATACCATGTGTTATATGGATTTTCTGTTGTTCTGGTGAAAAAATCATTACTCAGTTGAAGATTTTTTTTTAAATTAATATAAATTAAATAAAAAATAAACTTTTATCTTTAATTTTTTTAATTAATCGTAATTTTAAAAAAGAAAAAAATCGTAAAATTGCGATTTTGATGAGAAATAATTTTCCGATTGTGCTAAAAAACGTGGCAGTTCTAAGTTCAGAGATTTCGAAGACCTCCATAAAATTTCATCGCAATCGGAGTATCGGTTTAGCCGGAATCGTGTTAACAAACAGACAAAAATACAGAAAAAAAAAAAAAAAAACATTCCGGATTTTTTTCTCCAGTGTAGTGAAATGGAATCTTCGCTACGCTCATCCAAATATGAGTAAGGCTTTGTGAATGGAAAAAGGTGTGATAAAAAGTTGTGCGAGAGCTCTCTTTGCAACAAGCACCCCAACCGGCCAGAGCTCGCCCTTAGTTTTGGGGAATACACTACTCCCCTACTCACAGGCCAAACCACGGGAAGGTAGCGAGTTGGACTTTGAAGGGATTTTGAATCTAGGCCTATAATTTTTTCTCCTGACCTCCAGATTTACCCATCCCAAGTCCTTGGATCATTCCTGAATCCTGATACCCATGTAGGCCATGTTCTTCTTCTTACTAATCTTCCCTTGACCACCTCCTCTGTCCAGCTTCTCCCTTAGCATGATCCTCCTTGCTGCTCTTTTTTGAACTGCTTCAACTCCAGCTATTTCTCTCCTAAGGGTCCCAGACAGCCCCTGCATAGGCCTACTCTACCACGGGTCTAACCGAGGTTTTATAGGCCCGCATGCCCTTTGAGTTCCCTGCTAGCTGCCCTTAGATTTTTCATTCCAAAGTTTGCGCAAGAGGTGCTGGTTCAAATCCTCACCGGGTAGGCTAGGCTAGCCTAGACTATTTTATTTTTATTTGTTTTTTAAATTTATTTATTTATGAATTGGCCACATAAGCCTGTAGTATATTATGCCATTTTACAATGACCAGTTGGCCTATAACAACTGATGATTAACAACGATGCATGATGATAAAGGGAGGGAAACCTGGTACGGTACCGGCACGTAGCCTACTCCTTTCGAAAATTACCATGGAGACCAACGGCTTTACGTCCCATACAAAAGGACGGTGTAACCTTGACAGTCATATTGGCCTAGGTTCCTCCACTAACCCGGACTGCCGAGCAGACGTCAAAGAGAACAAAGCCGTTACACTAGCTTGCTAGCTTCTATCTGCTCTAACCAGTGGTATACGTGTGTCTCTGAGCAAAGCGGTCACCCACTCTACACCTGACCACGCCCGAAGGTCGCTTAACTTCGGTGTACGAGTGAGAACAGGTTAAACGACCGCGGCTAAACCGCTGGTAATATCAAAATTTCTTTACCATGGCCAAAGATATCAAGGATAATAGATAAGTATTAGGAATAGGCCTTTAAAGACTTATTTGTTTGTCCATGATTCACCTGCAGTCAGCACCCACTTATACAAGACTAGGTGCAAACCTCAAACATAGCCTAACTAGTTGTACAATAATTCAGACAGCTTTGACTGATGAACTAAATGGTTACCTGCAGGAAGATGGATGAATTACAAAAATACAAAATATAATTAGGGACTGTGTGCCATGAACTGTGCAAGCAGCATTTCCTGACTAGGGGCTTTTAAACAATTGATGGTACTGTACCCGTATACTTCCTTGCTAATTTGAGACAGCACCAAACTTGCCATTTGCATAGGGCTACCTGGGCCTAGCCACCCTTCGATCCTTTGTTGTCCATAGACGATCGGAGTTGATAAACGTCTTTGTGAATCGTGATTCAAACTCGGGACAGATGGACCTTCTGCGTTATTAGCTAGAAGACTTCTCACTGGGTAAACAAGGTACTCGTACCCAATCCAAAAAGCCCTAATGATCTTAAAACATGTCATATTTTCCAAAGACAACTGTTTATAGGCGACTGTATGTGAATACAGGTCAAAGATAAATTGTGCTACTTTCTGATTGAATTAGTTGCTGGTGCCGAGACTTCTTGTGCTCCCTTGAATGGATAGGCCTAGGCCTCCGCCTACCCCATTCACTGATTCCAAGATGTAGAGGGTCAACTGGCTTCGATTTTAACTACCAATCGGTGGTCACTGGTTGGGCATTATTGGGTGCCACTGAGTGATGAGGGGATGATGTTCCCGTGTGCAAGTGGCCGGGATTCTGGGGGCACGAGTCATTTGCTTGTTGGTGAAGGCTTCCGTATTCTTGCTGCTGTTTTGGGCCAAGTCCTCCTTCTCTGAACATATTCTCTGACCCTGGGTGGCCATGGAGAACGGTAGGGCTTGTTTCATTGACGCTGGGTGACAACTGTCATAGTGGAGGTATTGGAGGCTATTGTACCTACCTTGGTACGGAGTAGAATATGAAGAATATGAGGAATATGTCCACATCAATGAAAGTCTCTTGGTTCTCCCACATGATCCATGTGAACTTGACCGGCAAGCTAGAGATTGGGACGTCTAGGAATGGCAGTAGGGTTTCCATACCGTGAGTCCAGATACCAATATGTCATCAATGAAGCGGAGTCACAGAGTGGGGGCCAACTACTGTCCAGCAAGATTATCCGCACAATCAGGTTCACATTGCTGTGCTCTTATTAGAGTTGGTCTTAAATGGTCGAGTCAGGGTGCGAATTGACGATTTAAATTCGCACCAGTTTGCACCAGACCCTGGAGGCAAACATTTTTTTGGGTATTATTGCCCTCGAGATGGCAGAAGCGATCTGAGGTATTATTTTGAAAGGGATTTGAAAAGATTTGAGTCCAAGTTCGGGAGGAAAATTTGCCGACAATACAATGACAGGGACAATGAGTCCATTGGTTGGGTTTATTAATGTACAAACAAACACTTCCTGGCTAGGAATATGTGTAAATTCACTCATTATTTATTAACGTTACTATGAGATAAAGTCACTTGGTATGACATGAGATGGGTAGGGCCTATCCACTATCCAGAGGTGGGGATTTAGCCATCACGGCAGGGATACCTTTCAGTAAAACAGAGCCAGAGATGAAATTACCAGAAGGGGGGTGGGGGGAAACCCCCCCCCCGTCAATTCGCACCCTGGGTCGAGTTATTGAGCCGAGTTCACGGCGAGTTTGAACAAATCCGAGTTTCATTTATTTTGAACTCGAATATTCGAGTGTCGGTAAAAACGGCGTTTTCATTTACCGACCCGTCAAAAGTTACGTGTTTCCTCCGTTAGATAGCAGCAGCACACGTGGCAAAGTTCGTGATACTCGATAGTCAAACTCCTTCTGACGTGAAACTCGTTATGATTGGCCGGCTGAACTTTGCGAGATCCAATTGGAGCTAGTCATACGTCACATGCGAGCGTTGATTGGCTGTTTTTGTGAAATCGTTCACGTCTACCGTGTATCACCACTTTTGTGTCTGAGATGTATGTTGTTGACAACAAAAATGGCCACGATTCACGAGGCGAGCGCAGAGGAGCCAGATGATTCGTAAAAATATGCGGCGGACTAGGTTTAGGCGTAATTTCTTCATTAAATCATAGGCCTAGCATAAAATACAATTTCGAAATATTCATGAGATGGAACACTTGTCACAATACAGGTAAACATTCAAACAACACACGGCGTGACAGTATCAGTGACAACAGGTATGCCTAGGCCTAGCCTAGCCTAGTTGCCAGAATTTCTTCTGGACAAGATGAGGCCTAGGCCTAGTATATTTTACCGATCTTGGGCCCTAGCTAGGCTTACAAACTCACATCGCCATACCAAAATGCACCCATCACTGTACAAAAGGCCTAGGTCCTAGACCTAGCCTATGGCACCCTCCAAAACCAAGGTTAGTTGTAGGCCTAGGCCTAGGCCCTAAGTTTCCATAACCAAAAATATTTGACCCAGGAGATAAGCCTAGCCCTACGCCTGGGCCTAGGCTTTAAAACTGAAGAATTTGTTTGATAGGCCTAGTAGAAAGTCTGAAATGGAGAATACATTTTCTCAATTTGGAAATAAACTCGATTTGAACTCGATTTGAACTCGAAAACCAAACATTTGACTGAATTCGAACTCGTACTCGACTCAAATTGAAATCTCCCGTTCGCACAGCCCTACTTATTATTAATTTTACAAGGGCATAAGTAATTTTTAAATCTAGGCTTATAGACAGATACATAGGCCTACCTAGTAGGCTAAGGTACACTTCCTTGGGAGTGTTACCAACCATGATTTCTTACCAATCTTAGTAGCTTCAATCAATGTTACATTCATCACTCATCGTTTCATTCTCCATAGGGCCATAATGATGTGTCTTTTAATGAGTATAGTTTTAAAATTTGTATTTTAAACTTTCAGGAACTCGGACAAACACTTCAGAGCACAACGGATGAGTGAACGGACCAATGTCTACGGAGCCTCTACGACAACCTTGATGTCCGTGGATTCAATGCTCGAGTTGTAAGTACCCCCCCCCGTTCACAAGTCAATGCGTGAACCGTACAGTCTAGGGATGACATCGATCATTGTGACCTAAGAATCGATTCCCAAGAAATAACTTTTAATTGCATGCACATTTATTTTACTGGTCATTTTCCGCGGAACCCGTGATACGCGGCGAGCCGGTGAAGGTGTCTCGCCCGCCGTTCGCCACGGAACGATGTACCTATTTTGGAACGTTGGGTCGTCGTCTGTTGACCGTAGGCTACTGCTTGCCTTTGTGTACGATCGGCGTCTGGCGGGAGAGAGAGGGACAGTAGACACGTGGCTCACCGCTCTGCCACGCCCCAAAACACGACGCGCGAACGTTTAAACTGTCTAATGAGGAATCGATTTCTCCAATTTGGAATCAATGCAGACAGGAATCGATCCGGAATCGATTCATCGATTCTGCCATGTCAATGCCATCCCTAGTACAGTCTTTAAGTGCTAAGTTCTAGTGTGAAAAATGCCTGTCCGCTAGTTAGATTGGAGAAGGGTTGACAGGTTGGGAAAGCAAAGAGAACATAAATCCCAGCCTGATGGGCTGGGGGGGACAAAACTTTTCACCTGCTGATGACAACTGTAGCTAATATAAAGTTGTTACCTTAATCCACGATGTGTTTCGTCCTTCTGGGACTCATAGGGTTAGAATAGGCAACATTTTATGGAGGACTTTTGCACAAGAAAACGGTGTACCATGCAGGGCTCTGTGTTAAGTGTCATTTTATTTGCAATAGCTATTAATAGCATCACTTCCTTTGTTAAGAAGCCAGTAGTGTCTTTGCTTTTTGTAGACGATTTTACAATTTTATTCAAGGCATCATACATGAGTTCCATAGAAAGACAACTTCAATTAAATATCAGACACCTTGAAACATGGTCCAAGGAAACGGGTTTTAAATTTTCAGTATCCAAAACCGCATGTATTCATTGAATGAGCGTAACGAGCGAAGCGAGTGAAGCGAAGACTTCAATTTCACCGACCCCCCAAAAAAATTTAGCTCGGGTGTTTTTTTGTTTGTTTTTTGTTTGTATTTCTGTCTGTTTGTTCGCTCTTTCTACCGGGCAAACGGCATATGCGATCTTGATGAAAATTTGACAGGACCTTCGAAATCTCTGAACTTAGACTTGCTACGTTTTTGGGTACAATCAAAGAAATATTTCTCATAAATATCGTACTTTTACGATTTTTTTCGATTTTTTTCGCGATATTTTCGTGCCATTTGGACCAATTCTGACCAAACGGGAGGGGCTACAACGTTCATATTATACATGGACAATAAGGTTATGGTGATGTAGTACATTTTGAAAGAAAAAGTTGAAAAAGTTAGCCAGAATCTACAGAAATAAAGCTTTTAATATAAGTTTTTTGATTTTTTGTGCGATATTTTCGTGCCATTTGGGCCGATTCTGACCAAACGGGTGGGGCTACAACGTTCATATTTTACATGGACATTAACACATTGGCTGCCAGGCAAGATTTTAGGGGAAAACACCCCTGTGCCAAGCATTTTACTGATTTCACCAGTTTTTGTTCCCTTATGCTCAAACTGCCATAAATTCTCAGCTAATTTATTTATTTATTTTGGACAACAAATAACAATACAAAGTACAGTTAAAGTTTATAACAGTTTTCACCGTGTAGTCCATTTTTGCTAAACATAGACTAGTTGTTACATAAGTATTAATATAATATAATATAGGTACGTATTTTACAAAATAGTATAGGCCTATAGCCTATTATATGGTACCTCCTACTAATAATAAAATATAGCAATTATTAGGTAGTTCTGTCTGTCATAAAGTCTTTTATGCTGTAGTATGCCTTTTGTATTAGGAATTTAGTTAGTTCATTTTGAATTTGATGTGTTCTGTTATGTTTTTTATTGATTGGGGGAGTTTATTGAATAGAGTTTTATTCAAATAATCAGAGTTTTTTTGACCTAGGTTTGTACGATATTGGTTAAGATGGAGGTTATTTTTGTTCCTTGTGTTGTGGGTGTGTATGCCACTGTTGAGTGTGAGAGTGTGGATGTTTTTTCTTATGGCTAAAATTGACTTGAGAATGTAAAGGCATGTAACGGTAAGAATGTTTAGTGTAATAAAGTAGGGTTTGCAATGCTCCGTCGGCTTAAGGGTACATAATGCCCTGATTGCTCGTTTTTGCGTGATGAATACCTTGTCGATATGAGTCGATATTCCCCAAAATTCGATTCCATATCTCAAGTGCGATTCAAATAGAGAAAAGTAACATATTTTAGCAGTTGATATGTTGCTTATTTGTTTGATGCTCTTAATTGCAAAACAAGCTGAGCTGAGTTTTGGTATTAGGGTGTTGATGTGGGCATGCCAGGTTAAGTTGTTATCTATTGTTATTCCCAATAATTTTGCTTGTGTAGATGATTCTACTGTGGATTTATCATGTGAATTTGTAATGCAAGGTATTTGGTTGAGTGATTTGTTTTTTGGAATGAATGGAATTGAATAAATTTGGTTTTTGATGAGTTTAGCAGTTGTTTGTTCACCTTAAACCATTCGGTGGATTCGGTAATTCTTTTATCTGCCTTCTCTTGAACGGCCATTCCATAGCAAAGTGAGCCTGACAAGTGAAAAATAATTTTTATCCAGTAGTTTATTGATGGGTCAAAAATTAAAGTCAAAACTCCACTGAATTTCAAAATGTCTTTGCTTTCTTTGTGGGTAGTAAATTATGTGTTTTACAGTGCTTCAAAGTCGGTGTAAAGTTATTGCTTTTATTTTAGTGCCACATCCCTAAATTGTAAGCCCTTCAATTTCTTTTAGGTCAGCTGTGTGAAGTTCTTTCTTTTGTATATCAACACTTAATGATGTTGTGAAGTATTTTAGTTGGAAAAACTGAACACAAAGTAAGTTTTACTTAAATTTTGTATCATTAAAGATGTTATGAATACATGTCACACCCGCAACACAAAACTACAATAAACTATGATAGTGTTAAGATTATGGCTAACAAAAGTTGGAGAGTACTTTATTTTAAGGTTAGGTTATATGACTTATCATATCCAACAGAGAAAACTGAGATGCACTGACTAGAAGTGGTTGAAATTGTGTTGCGGGTGTGACACACAGTTATGTTGCGGGTGTGACATGATTATTGAATTGCATGATAATGCCAGGGCTACAGTCAAATAGGTAAAAAAAAATTGCCCATTAGGCCTACCTAGTTTAGGTAGCCTAGGTAATGCACATATAACGCACGCAGTCAACGTATTTTGAAATGCAAAAGAAGAGATTAGGTAGGTGCCGGAAAACGAATTTGTACTTCAAGTCAACTTTGCTGAAAATTTTTCGGCAATCATTCAAGACGAGATTCAGAGCACTCAAAGAGTCATGATCAAATGACTGTTTTTACAGCCTGCGCTTGATTAAAAGATGACGTTAAGAGGTCCTTCGCGGTTGAAAGTGATGACTTGACACATAACAAACATGCAGTGTGGGCATTCCTCATTTGCTGAACTAAAAGTCGAGTTTCCTAAGTTAACAAAAGTGATTATTTTTTCGGATGTCTGCGCTTCCGTCAACAATCCTGCCCTAGATATTAACGTTGGTGATTTTGTCCTCGTTTCACTTGCGGTAAATGGGGAAAAATACCGACAAGCAGTATTATACTGAAATCGTAGCATTTGATGATGAAACCAGTGAAGTAACCCTTAGGCTAAAGTATATGCATGCATCCTAGTGGCAACTAGCTATTGGGTATGGCCCGATATTGTGAATAGGTCATGCGAGAACAAAGACGTTATCAAGAAGATGGTAGCTCCTCCAATACTTCACAACAATCGTGGGCAATTAAGTTCGTCAGTGATTAGGCATGCATGAATAATGATAAAGCTGCATTAATTATAAATGATAAGACATTATTAGTAAATCCTCTTTTTATGCTACTTTTATGCTACCCTACTTCAAAGTTTAAACAAAAAATAATCGGTGACGAGGACCCATATTTCATTAAAAAAAATTACAATGCAACACTTTATTACAATAGGCTACCTTTTTTAAATATCATATTTAGCATGCATATTTGTTAACTTACATTAAAGTATTGAGTATTCATAAAGTAAGTAAGAAAACTGCCAACCAAATTGTATCTACATAAAAAAACTCGTATTTAATGTTATATTTTGTGCACTACGTCACACCCGCAACATTTCCTGTCACACCCGCAACATCTTCAAACCATCATAAAATCGTCTTTTAAATTATTTGAGCCACTATTCCTTATATTTTATTTTAAGGGTGTTCTATAATGCTTTAGGAAAAAAATAGTTGCCTATCCAAGGGGACCTATATTCACAGACTTTTGCACTTGTTCATGTAAGGGTGTAAATACAGTGGCAAAAAGTGTCACACCCGCAAACACCTGTTTTAATTTTATTTACTGATTTCCTAAAGTCACAGAAAGTTGAAATTTGGTGTATTTGTACATCTTATGGCAACAATGAATGTATACAATGTCTTGGGTTTCAATGTTAATTTATAAACACTTGGCAGGTATTTTAAGTGTGTAATGTGTCACACCCGCAACTATGGAATGGCCGTGAAGTTGTATTGTCTCATTAGCGGTAATACTTGTAGTGAAGTCATCTGCAAAAAGCTCTGCATCCTCGATGTTATCAGGTAGATCATTAACAAAGATGATAAAAAATAGTGGGCCAAGGATTGATCCTTGTGGAACGCCACAAATTACTTTTTCATAGTCAGATCTAGTCTTTGTAAGTTTGTTGTCTTTTAGTTCAGTCATTTCGACGCATTGCAGTCGGTCAGTCAGGTAAGAAGTTATAAGCTTTAGACCATTCCCACGTATGCCATAGTACTCTAGTTTGGCTAGTAGTATTGTATGGTCAACACAATCAAACGCTTTTGTGAGGTCGCAGAATATACCCAATGTGGGTAAATTTAGGTCTACTGCTCCGACAACAGTTTAAGAAATCTACTGATTGTGTCGCTTGTTGATTTGCCTTGTCTAAATCCATTTTGCCTCTCTGTTATGGTATTAAACTCGTCAAAAAATGAGACCATTCGTGTGTATATTATGGTTTCTAATATTTTTGAAGCTGCTGGAAGAATGGATATTGGTCTGTAGTTACTGGTTATATGTTTATTTTCTTTTTTGAATATAGGGATTATTTTTGATATTTTCAATGCTTGAGGAAAGACACCGTCCTCCAGGCAAGTATTGAAAATATCAGACAATGGTTCAGCTAATTCATTGATACATCTTTTGAATACCATAATTGACAAATCATCGATTCCCGTAGAGTATTTAGGCTTTAGTTTTAGTACTATATCTTTAATTTCATTTGGGGTTGTTTCATAAAGTAAAGGGAGTTACTTGGGCTTTTGTTTGTCTTTGTTAGGTAAGTTTGAAAATTGTGGTTTTTATTGTTTCCGCAAGTAGGCCAAGTTATGTTATTTGTTAATAGAGATGCTTCCGTCGTGAAGTACTTATTGAAGGTAGTGGCAATTTCAAAGGCGTCATTTATTAATGAGTTTTTGTTATTGAGTAAAGTTATATTTTCATGGCGCATTTTCGGTTTACGATTTATTTCTGTATTTATTACGTTCCATATAGATTTTGATTTATTGTCTGTAGTTGTTATGATTTCTCTTATGTGGCCAATTTTTGCATTTTTTAGAACCTTTTTGTAAATTCTCAAGTATGTTTTGATATATGTTTGCAAAAATGGCACATTTGGGAAATGAGATTTAATATATAAGAGACTTCTTTTATTTGTACTTGAAACCTTAATACCTTTGGTTAGCCAATTCTGCAATTTATAGGTTGATTTATTTTTTATTGTTTTTAAAGGGCAATTTTCATTATAATAGGAGAGCAGTTTGTTTGAGAATTCATTGTATTTATCATCTGCTGTATGTGCTTGTGTTACACACTCCCAATTTTCTTCTGTTAAGCTTTCAGCTAGGTTATTTAAGGATTTGGTAGTTTGAGGTAGCTGATATTGTTGAAATTGTATTGCAATTTCTTGTGCGTAGTGGTCAGATATTCCAAAGTCAATTACTTGTGAGATAAAAGGGAGTGTAGTGTTAGTTGCTATATTGTCAACGATTGTTGAGGAATTCCACCTTGGATCAATTCTGGTAACATCTTTTATGGTGAGCTGCATGTTGCATGAGTCAAGAAGATTAGTAAGCTGCTCTTTATTAGGGTCCTTACTATTTTGTGAGACATCTACATTGAAGTCTCCTAGAAATATTAGATGTTTGTTTTTTGCAGTTTAGATAGGATGAGTTCAGTTTTTTCCAGAAAGTTTTGTATTTGGCCATTTGGAGATCTGTACATGGCTACTACTACAAAGTTACATGTTTTATGTTTATTTATATTTATGTTTAGTTCAATACAGGCACATTCAATATCAAGATCGGCACTATATTTATTAATAATCGGTTTAGGAATAGTATGTTGTAGCCATTTCTGGTTTGCAAAGATTGCTACACCTCCATGTAAATGCGTTTTTCTACAATAAGATGATATTAGGATTACGATAATGAGATGATTTTTTTCAACATAGGGTAGGCCTACACTTTTAGAATAGTAGCAGAAGGCCTAGGCCCTAGCCCTAGGTGCAAATCCATTGACAGTTTGGAGGTTATCACCACCACCGCCCACATACTTCTATTTCCCTGTCACTGTCATCACTTCATCGGTTACTCTCATATTTACTTTCCCCAGTTAGGCTACTTCATTGTCACTTTGGTCTGAATCATAACTGAAATTACAATCACTTGCCGCGTCGTCATCGGCGAAATATTTGCTCCAATAATTCGATATAAGCAAGATTTTTAGATTTCAGCTTCTCAAGTCCGCCATCTTTATCATCAACAACAAACAAACAGCTGTAATTATTGTCGTTTCTAGGCTTACGAGATAATTTTGCGTTCTTTTTTTCACATGCTGCTTCCTACTGGTCGTTTGTGTAAGTTCTTGACACAGTTTGAGTGTAGTGGTGCTCCATCTTGCAGATTTATTAGTAAATAAGTTACCGACCGCGCAAAATCGTCCATAGACGTGATTGGCACGGCGCGGGAGGAATTTGAAACACGTCTATAGACGTGTTTGGCATAGAATGTGTTAAGGTTATGGTGATGTAGTACCTTTTGAAAGAAAAAGTTGAAAAAGTTAGCCAGAATCTATAGAAATATAGCTTTTAATATAAGTTTTTTACGATAAATAATTGACAAGAAACAATAGAAGCTTGACAACAATCACCTACAATGCGTAGGCAACAAAACAAAGCACTTGTAAAAGTAAAGATATCTTACGCAAACTAAAAACTTCAAAAAGCTCATCCATCAACGCGGCGGGACTTTGGCGTTTTCCTAGTTTTAGACGTAATAGGGGAATTCACTTGCCACCAAATCTTAAAAATTAAAATGCTTGGACAAGACCTTATCTTTACCCACATTGCTCGTGTTTTGGGCATGGTTTTCGATGAAAAGCTAACATGGAAGCCCCATCTTCAACAATTAACATCAAAATGCAATAGGTCCTTGAATTTTTTCCCCGTGCTCTAGCAAACTTCAGGGGGGTGCAGACCGAACTATATGCGCAATTATACAGAGCACTTATCCGTAAAAATTTGGATTTTTTCTAGCTTTTTTTACAACTCGCTGGCCTTATACATCAGGAGTTGGATACAGTACACCACATGGTATTCGATTGTCAACGGCGCATTCCGAACCACCCCGTAATAGCCTATAAGCAAAGCAGGAGAACCACTTTACTCACTAGAAGAAATTATTTGATGCTTAATTATGGGGGCGCGTTAAAAGAAAACCCCCAAAAAATCATCCTACAGTGCAGTTTTGATCCCTTTTTAAAAAAATGTTTTTTTCTTAGGTCCGAAAGAATTGCCCAGTAGGCATTCGTTTGCTTGAGCGTTGGGGAAATTTGCACATAACTTTCCCTTTAGCCTTCATAACGTCTTTAGGTTAAATTCCACCAAGGACGTTCTGAAAACCGACTTGCATTACCAAACTGTCTCGAACAAAAAGGGTTTAAATCCAATACTCAATTCCAAGCATTTTTTAAAAGAAATACGTTTCATTTCATGACTATAGGTCATTATCACCACTCATCGTCCGTTTACCCAAAAGTGCATAAATATGAGACGTTAAGAAAATATCAATCAATCAATCAATCTATAGCGATCTTTAAGATGGCCTAGAATGGATGATTGGGTTTGGGTTGTGTTTATATATGTGAGGTAACTTCATTTTCCCCCTCCACCAATTCAGGTGGGGGCCATAATGCTAAATTTTTTGCATTACTTCAAAGCCTATATATGCCCAAAGGAGTAACGAATCAAATTTTCTAATCTGACAGACTTTTTGAGTTCCCGGAATTTTCTGATCTGCACAGTCTCTTTTGCGTTCCCTGGCAGCAATGTCTGAAATTTATCCAAGTACTCCCATAATTCACAAGATTCAGTTTATACTTACAAATTTTTCCTATAAAAAAAGTCTGTGATTTTGTTGGGTCCCGTCATTGGGGAATCTTAGGTAACGAAGTAGCAGAAAAATGTGAAAAATCAGCAGGGAAAAAGGGCAGCATAGACTGCATTTAATTTTCCTTCGTTTTAAAAGCTTTTTTAACAAAAGCTTAAAGAGCAAGGGCCATATTCCGGGAACAAGATAGAAAAAAAATAAATTGCCCCCAAATCAAAAAATACCCCGGAGCCGGACTTTTTTACGTCGTCCTCTCGCGTAAAGAAGGGGTTTCTGGCTCGTTTAAGAATCGGGCACACATACCCACTCACGGATTTTCAAGAGGTGAAGACCCTCCCATTTGTATGAGTGGGCGAAGTTTAACTATTAAACACTTTAGAAACCTGACAAAATAAGTAGGATAGAAAAGATTTTAAACTAGGAAAACGCTTAAATCCGCCGCGGTTTTTTTTTTATGAGCGTATATGGGCATTTAGATGCCAGGTTACGGGATTTTTGTTGTTCTAGGAAAAAATCTTATTAGTCGAAGATTTTTTTCAATAAATAAATTAAAAAAAATTTCTTAATGTTATAATAAAATTAAATAAAATAAAAAAAGACTTCACTTTTTTAATTTAATTTTTAATTTTTTTTAAAAAAGAAAAAATCGTAAAAATTTCAATTGCTAAGAAATAATTATTTTAATGCGCCAAATTAAAGGAATATATTAATTCATGAAATTAAAGGGTTTTTGAAAAAATATTAAAATCGGGTAAAGCAGTAGGGTTTAAGTCGGGAAATTTTTTAAAAAAAAAAAAAAAAAAAATCGTAAAATTTCGGTTTTTATGAGAAAAAATTTCCCGATTTCGCCAAAAAGGGGGGTTCTAAGTTCAGGATTTTGAAGGGCTCCATAAAATTTCATCGCAATGGAGTATCGGTTTTGCCGGAATGTGTTAACAAACACACAAAAATACAAAAAAAAAGAAAGAAAGAAAGAAAAAGAAAAAGAAAAATTCCGGATTTTTTTTCCAGTGTAGTGAAATGAATTTTTGCTTCGCCGCTACGCTCACAAATTAAAACCTTCCCTCAAAGAAATTTTTTCAGACAACTCCACGACAAGCGAAATGTATTAAATTTTTCACGAAAAGAAACCTTTTTTAAAATTTAATTTTTAAATTATATATTAAAGCAATCAGAAAATTAGGGGACTGTAACTTTATGTTTTTTGCCTAAAATCCAATTAAATAAATCTGGGGTCACAGGCGGATGGTGGCCACTAAAAATCAGCTATCTACATGCAAACAAAACTCACAAAAAAATAACAAAAACCCGTGTAGGGAGAAGAAGCAAATTCTTTTTTTTTTTCTTGTGCGAAGTTGGCCTCTTTTTGCCATTTTTCGTCTTTTCTACCAAAATAAGACTGCCTCCTTTTCTACCGCTCAGTTCATCGGGCAAGGAGTCAATGTCACTCTTGAGGGCGGCGCATCTAAAGAGATGCGCTCTGTCTCGGTCTTCTAAATTACAAAGTTTACAGGTGGCCGGTTCGTTGGTAATTCTGCATGCATGTTGTCAATTGTCATCATTATCATTATTATATCATTAGCTGCAGTTGTCATCAGCAGGTGAAAAGTTTTGTCGCCCCCAGCCCTTCAGGCTGGGATTTATGTTCTCTTTGCTTTCCCAACCTGTCAACCCTTCTCCAATCTTTTTAAGTGCTAATTCCATTATCATTCCTAAATCCTAACCAAGTCTCGGAGAGAGACCTTCATGTTGTAAGACAATGAAGTCGGTCAGGTCTACGATATTGTCAACAAAACATTAAGATTTATTTAAAATGATGCATTCAGATTCAGATTCAAAAAAATGTTTATTCTCAAGAAAAAAAATAGATACATGGTACATAGAACAAACACAAAAGAAGAGAATAATCGAGACAAGCCCACATAAGCACAGTGCTCATGTGTGGGCAGTTATGACATGTTAATTAAATGCATCAACAATCACAAGATGTCAGCAAAGTTATAGTTTAAATTAATAGTATATACAGTATGAAACAATTTGCAAGGAAGCAATTTTTATATAGTAAAAATTCTTAACTTTAACATTGAATTGTTTTTTACCTGGCTATGCATGCGTGAAGACTTTTAGTTTTGTTGTTGGTAAATTTGTAAGTTTCAAGATAGGAGTACTAGGCCTGTGTTTTATTAGTATCATTTGAATTGATCAATCTCCGAGTTAGTCTTAGTTTGTTCAGTGTTTTCATGAATTCAATGTTTATGATATCGTTGATCGTTGGATTGGCGTTGTCACGTGTAGTGTACCGGTAGCCTAGTGGTGTACACTAGTTGTGCACCACATTTCATGAGAGTAATATTGTAGATCTAGTGACAAGTGTAGGGCCTACTGGGTAAATCTGCTTTTTCCTCCCTTGTCTTAAGAATCTTACACATGAATACAAGGTTGCAACTTCTGATAATTAATAAAGTTTGATGAGAATGAGATTAGGAGGCCTATTTTGCTTGTCATAGCCAAACTCGTATCTGAGTGACGTGGAAAGGGTCTCGTCAGACTCACCTTATTATGGAATACTTAGCACTGAGAGATGGAGGCGTGGTGGGGGAGTCAGCAGTCGAGGCAACTGGTCTGGGGAAGGAACCTAATAACCATGAATTTACAAACGTGACCTTGGACCGTCCAGCTGCAAAAGTTGGTTTAGTAGTTGTTGCCCCTGGCTGTTGTACATGTTACGTCTTTGTCATGCCTTCCAAACACTTTAGAAATATATTTCATAGTTCTATTATCAAGAATTGTAGTATTATAATTTGAAGTCTCCCATGTTTCCCTGTGTCCAAGCATCAAGGTAGCGGGTAGCCCATTAGTAGCCTTCCCTTTTAAGCATTTTTATTGCTTTTTGTTTTTTGTTATCATGAAGTATGAGCACCTAATTTCACTGTCCCTGTTGACTGTTAACAAGGGTCTACTTCTACTCTATGTATGTACCACACTTCTATTTGATTGTTACTCACAGTGTTATTTATTTATTTCAGGAGTGGGTGGAACCTATGATCATTACGGCGGCTCAAGTGAAGTTAGAAGTGAACACAAGTGAATAAGTGAACATAAGTGAACTGTTAAAAGTGAGCACAAGTGAACAGTTAAAAGTGAACAAGTGAACATAAGTGAACAGTTAAAAGTGAACACAAGTGAACATGTCACACTCGCAGCTCACAAGTTATTCTTCAACTTCGGGGACTTCAGAAACGTCTTGAACGTCGTCCTATTCAGCCTCCAACGCTCGCTTCGCACAATAATTGATATGGTTGTTTGTAAGTCAGTTCTTGGAACAAATGAATTACTCCTAATCCCTCTATCCCCCCTCTTAAGTGGTTTGTCCTGCATGTTTGGTATGGTGCTCGACTGCTTACTTAACGTTATCATAATGGTGCAGAGTCTGTTAGGGGCAAGGATGATTGATAAGGCGTGCAAGACAAGCCCAGTCAATCATTGCTTCTTACCTAAACTTTGAACAGACTTGAAGCCTACAATTTATAGCCTAGTTTCTTGCAGTCTCGTAAGTTATCTGACACGGCTGTGGTCAGTGAGTTAAGTGATGATACCGTTAAGTTGGTGGTCATGAAGAAGCATTCCCCGCATGTTTGCATGTTCCCAGCATGTTCACTAGCTCACACCACAGTTCACCTTTAGGCCAGTATGTTGCATTTATCCAAGTGCAATAGGCCTAGTCTAGTGCAAATAACTTCAATGTTAGGAATGCGGCAATTTAAAAACCAAAATCGATAATCGTTTGACTTAGCCTACAGATCGTCTTGATAAATCTAATTGTGCTGAAAACAGATAGGCCTATCTTGATGTGAATTTAGGAAATAAATGTGATGTCATCACTTATTAAGTTAGGTATGTATTTTTCTTTGTTTTTCAATTAATACCAGCCACGACTTCTGGCTTTAAAGCTTGTTAAAATAGTACTTCAGTACCGGTAGTGAGATGTGGCTACTAAATGCTCTCTACAGTGGACATTTCTCCAATCTCAAGGTCAGATTTTATTTTTTAAACTAAAAAGTAAAAATCCATTGTTTTCCATCATGGAATAGAATAGGCCTAAATCTCTCTGGACCAAAGTTTCTTTCTAATGGCAAACAAGTGATTGAAATATCGGTTTGATACGAAAGTAGTAGATTATCTACCACAACTATCTAATTACTACAAGTGCAGGGCTAGCTTACATCTTTCCGACCACGACTGAGGGCCGCTTCATCGACATTTCAAAAGATGAGATAAGCGCACTTCACATTAGGAGTGGGATAGGCCTACCTACCGGGTACGTAATTAACCTAATAGGCCTACTTTAAAATGCCCCTGGCTCTAAAAACTAGAAATGGGCTAGGCTATGTTTAGGGACCCTGAAAAAAAGCAAATAAACTAGGCCTATAGGTCTAGAGTCTTCATTTTGTTATAAAAAATATTTAATTTCAGTAGGGCCTATAAAAACTCAAAATAAAGGCTCCATTTCATCGTAAAAAATTCAATTATTTCAAACATTTTTTCAAATTTCGCGCACTTATTCCGCAAATGTTGGTAGGCCTACTTCGTAGGCTAGATCAAGAAGCAAAGTTTCTATAGTTTGTATTTGTTATGTTGCCGATCCTGCACGCGAGTGTGAAGTGTGACATCATCAACATTACAGCAGCTGTTTTAGTGGCCTAGATTTTCTCATGCAAACATAGTAAATGCATGGAAAATGGAGGAAAATTGCCGATTCCAACCAAATTTTGCGAAAAACAATTTAACTCAATGAATTTGGTTTTGATTAAATGCGATATCGGAAGAAAACTGTTAATAAAATACCTAGGCCTACTGGTACTACTGAAATTTCACACAAACATTTGAGGCCTACCAACCAAACAGTCGGACCAATAATTTTATTCTTAATTTATCATTATTTGTTCATTTCTAAATTCAATTCCATTCAACCTTGATAGCATAATTTGGAAACAAAAATATGAAAAAACTTCATAGGCATCCGCATAGGCCTAGGCCTACACAAGTTTTCAAAAGTGGCAAAATAATAGATGCTACAAAACACTAGGTACCTAATATAAAAATAAAATCACTTGAAAATGCAATAGATATGGGCCTAGATACATACGTATCGTTCCCAGGACTAAAAAAATACCATGCCCGAGATGCCCGGGGCAGGTAAAAAAAGTGGTCGGGCACGTAGATTATTTTCCCACATGCCCGTCTGGGCATGTTTCTCTCACTATTGCCCGCGCTTAGCTTTCGCGGCAAGATAAGCCTGGGAAAAAAGATAAGTCCACTTGTCCAGTAACAGGTCTCATGCGTCGTGATTGCAGGCCAGAAAGATTACAATCACTGTTCCAGTGTTCCTTGCATCTGGTTTATATCTTGTCAGTCTAGTCAAGGTCACAATGCGTTGGCGCATGGGAGGGGTGGGGGGGGGGGTGAACGCTGGAGCCTGAATGCTGGCGAGAAAACAAGATAAGGAAAGGCCAGCCACTGCAGTATCTCTATTCCCATGTGTTTAATTTCAGTTATCACCTAGCTTTTGACTTCTAGCAGATTAAAAACATTAGAATTGTTATGGTGATTATTTATGCAGTATAATCCGTGGAAGATCGCGAGTGTCGAGGCAGGAAGTGGGGGGGGGGGGCATACTCAACACACTGCCTCAAGTCGGTGGCATGAACAAAGGTCAAAGGTAGGGATGACTTCGGGTCGAAAAATCCGAAGCCGGATCCGGTTCGGAACCGGTTCCTAAACATATTTTTCTTTCTCAATTTTCGTAAATTTGAATCTGCGCGGGCTTATTTCGATTGAAAACATTGAAGGCGGAGCAATAATCGAATCGACTTTCGATAGGGGGCGGAGCGATGTCCCAGACATTGTAGGAACTGCTTCTGTGGAGAAACAGCCAGAAAAGCTTCTTTTTGGGAGGATGCAAGTTAAATTGAACAGCCAAGAACAAACAATTGTTTTCTTTCGTTTTTGTTTATAAAGTTTGGATTATGTGATCTTAAACGTGAAAAATGGAATAAGTATATGATTAAAATGTTATTAGGCCTAACAAGTTCTGCAATGTTATTACAACACAACACATGGGCCTAGGCTAAGCCAAGGTCAAAATTGTGATGCAACATTCATAGAGCCTAGGCCTAGGCCTAGGAAATTTGCAACCAAGGGTGTTTCTGGCTCATTTATTCTCGTCTGTGCCTAGGCCTAGGCCCTTGGCAACTTTTAGGTAAAAAATAAAACGGGTTCCGAAAAAGGGGAACCGGGTGGTAATGGAACCGGTTTCCGGGTACCCGAAGTCATCCCTAGTCAAAGGACATTATAATTCGAAAGAAAAATGCCGCTACTGTATATGACCTGATAACTTATTTTAGGCCTAATTGTTAAAAAAATTGGCATGTAAGTTTTCTGTCTGGGCATGTAAAATTATCTCCAACATGCCCAGCTGGGCATGTGCCATTTTATACATTTTTTTAGCCCTGCCGTACCCGAGTATGACCAAATGCATGCAGGGCCTACAGACAATCACCAGCTGTGGTTATAGGCCTACAGTCAAATAAGAAATATGTCAATAGAGAGGCACAGTAGTGGGTTACTCTGGCATGAAGCACGGTACTGTCTAATCCCCAGTTGCGTTATGTATGACTCATGAGTCATGTGTGAGATGACACAGAGAGTAGAGCCAAGCATAGAAGGGACAAGATACAAGAACAAGAATATGCCTATGTGCTAATGACATTGTGATGCTGAGGAAGGAAAATTGTAAAATGAAAAGCTTTAATCGCAGAATACAGACTGACCCTTGGTAGGCCTATATATAAAAAAAGTAAAACTCAATTTATGAAAATAGTCCAGAAAGAAACCAGGAGGACATGTAGAGGAAAGAAAATGGCAAAAGAGTGTAAACTTCAAGAGATGGATGAATTGGCACACCTAGGATTCTAGGCAGTATTACGGCAAACCCCCTCATGCACAAAGAGTTGCGGGTGCAAATATTGGCAAAGATGGCAGAATTGTCTCCGGCGATAATTTTGGGAGATCAATAACGAAATGCAAGCAAAAACCGGTCCCAAATGATTCAAATAATTAATTGTAGTATTAAAAGAGCATTTCTAGATTGAAAACAGTCTCAATCATTTATTAAATTCTGTGTTTTGGGCAACCTGCAACGTAACTGAATAGGATAGACGTTAAATAAATAAATAAATAAATAAATAAAATAAAATGTAGTGGTCACAAGTCACAATATTTACCGTCCACTTTGAAGTAGCGGTAGCGATAGGCACCGCATTCCTATGCTGAGGGTCGCAGGTTCAAATTTCAGTTGAATTTTATAAACTCAATATTTCATGTTTCTTGCCTGCTTTACTGTATGTTGATATTTATTTTCTGATGCAAAAAAAGCAAGGGTTAACATTTGCGTCGCATCCAGAGTAGCCGCAGCTTTAGCGACGCATCTGCTAACGCATCTGTCTTTGGCATACGGTTTTGATAGTCCTATGATTTAGCATATCGATTTGCCCGAATCCGCCATTTTTAACGAGAAGCAACTTTGCGCCGGTAAATCTTTGTGCATGAGTGAGGGGTTAAGAAATAAGAAGGCAAGAATAAAAAGTGAGACCTCTGAAAGAGTGGCTCTCTATCATCAAGTAAGAAAGTTACCGTGGGATGGAGATTTCCCAACCAAACGTAAGCCGTTGTAATAAGGCAGGCATGGCATGTACTGCTGTTCAGTTTTGTTAAAATTAACCCTTTTTTTTAGCAACCTTACTAAACGAGTTTAAACGTTGACCCTCCTACAACTCGGTTCCCGTGTGCATCATTCTGCCACTTTTGAGATGTTGACCTTGAGACGCAACCCAAGTGAGCACTGCAGCAAGGCCTGTTGGCTAGAAAGACGGAGATAAGAGGAAGTATGGTCGACAGACCTGAGTCCTGAGTTTATTGTTTTTCCCGTTCTCCTCACTGTAGGCGTAGGCAGACTGTTTTTTTAAATCCACCCTGAAAAATGATCCAGGCCTATAGGTGTTTTACTATTGTTAGGCCCTAAATTTAAAAATAGTGTTCGGCTGGCGCCCTCCTGCAGAAAATCTGAATTGCCCGAGGCTATCAAAGGTTGCCCATGTCTGCTATAAGGTCTACCTCGCACTTCTATCTACCAAAAAGACATAGGCCTATGGGGCATTGACCTGGAGTTTGGGAGTGAGGGACTCGAGTAGAATACAAGCCGCAGAAATAAAATACGTAAGGAGCGTAGGTCTGGGTGAATATATCAAAAGGAAAAGAATGAGAACGGCAACTTTTCTTTAAAATAGTGAATGTGTTGGTGAAAAGGATTGGGAACTTTGCTGGTAGCGGCGTGAGATTATACAACGAACGTACGAATTGTGTCAGCCAAGGTCACTCGACCAGAAGGTTGGTGGTATCGACATGTGAGAGGAATGGACAAGCAAAGAATACCAACCTGGGCAGAAGTTGAAAGAGGAGACACGAGTTGCAAGGCCTGGTAGACCAAGGGAGAAGTGGCAGGGCCAGATAACCAATGAATCCAATGATGTAGACGAGAGAGATGAGCATTGGGAAGAAATAGAAGCAGGAAGACTGTTGTAGGGCAGAAGATGGCGTGAACTGGTGGAGGAAGACAGAAAGAAGAAGAGTCGATGTTCATATACTTCATCTGTGAGCCCGCGAAAACTGGTGGCTAGCAACCCCCCACCTGACTTCAGTTATAGTGTGGACCAGATAAGCTGTCGCTCGCCGAGGGATCGCAGCACTGTCGTCCACGCACTATGGCCACAGGATCGGCAAAAAGTAAATAAAATAACGGTCTCTCAAACTGCTTTCGGAGAAAAACACGACTATTTTAAAGCCAAGGCCTGCCCAATATATCCTAAAAATAAAGTATTTATGAAGTGTACGAATAAAATCAAGACATTTTGATGCTCCTAAACATTGACATCACATCTGGCGAGGTTGGTATTATAAACAGCTGGAACTTTGGACACACTATTACCAACAAGGCAAAAAATTCGAGATTACTTAAAATCATTATTTCGCTAAAATACTGACTCTGTGGGACGAACTACTTTATTCACAGCTTATAAAATGTTGATTTATGTGATAACATATCACGATAACATGACCAAATACGGTAGGCCCTACCTAATGCCCATTGTGTGTAAATTGTCAACGTTGGCGTCCGTGCTCTCGCTTGACCTTGACGTGCGACAGTTTATCTGGTCCCACCTATAGAAACAGAAATTATAAAAAATTCGCACCTTATTAAGTTAGGCCTATTAATTTAAAATAATTTTGTGTGTATCGGTATCAATGTCCCCTGCAATGTTGATATTCCAATGTTGTTGCCCACCATTACCAAAACTTTTATTTTCTTCAAGAATAATAATTTAAATTTGGCATTTTAACGTTTAAGCAATCAAAATGATTTATCCTATGATGTTAAAAATATATTTTAAAAAAAAAAAAAGATTCTTTCTGTTAAAAGCTTAGAACTGTTGCTTGGATGTGGTATGAATAAGATATTAGCTCGAGGTCTCCATCTTGATACTTACAATGGGTTGCGTACGCCAGGCCAAGTCGACCGGTGTTTCAAGAGCTGGCCACTCTTCCATATCCGGTAATTGATAATAATTCTTGAGCTAATTTCGGTTACCTTGAATCAGCAATCCCTACTACAGAGAATGTTTTAAAAAGTTATCTGAAAAGTGCGTAATGAGTAGGTACTCATGAGAATTGCGTGTTTTGTATTTTTGGTGGATAGGCCTATAAAAGTTAGGACAGTCTAAATTAAGGAAATCGACTCGTCATTTAAATATCAAATATATTTGTACAATTATCACAATTTGATTTATTAAGTCGGGTTTGTTTAGGTTATCGATTTTATGTAACTAACGATAATTGCAGCATTCCTATTTGCACAATTATTAATTCTATTGTCTAAGATTATTTAACACATTTTGGTGTAACAATCTTTTTCTCAGAGGCCAATCCTTGATTGCGGTTATTGTTAATAACTGTCACTGTCACACTGGGCCTAGGCCTATGTGTGTTATTCAGCATGGTCAGTCACCTAATACAGACTGGCACCTTCAACATAACGACGGCAAGTCCAACGTGTTCTTGTGCTTGCCAGCGTGAGGCTACTCTGGAGTGAACTGTGGAGTGAACCCTAGTCCCCTGGTACTGTAGTGGTGTTGTGTATGTCTGTATGGTACATGATACTTAATCATAGCTGCTCAAGAGTCTCCCTGTCCCGAGTAAAACAACATGGGGGATCGAGATAGTGACAAAGATCTTGATTCGACTCAAAACGATTACTCGTCTTTTCCCATGTTGTTTTCTTGGTGCCACCCACAGCTTCTATTTCCCCATTATTGGATGGATTACAAAATCATGACAGTATAATGATTGTATATTAGCCTCCTACTAAACTAAGTCTTCAGTTGTCTTAGTGACTTTAGTTTAGAATAAGAAATTACTGTACACGAGACACGACTCTTGGAAGTCGTTTCAATTTGAAGCTTATTTCACATAGTTATTTATTACATTGGATAAAGCGATATACAGTAATTTTAACGTTTACCAGTATTAACTCTGGTTTTGAAACTGTAGAAAGATCTGCCCAAGTGAGTAGAATGGCTGACTAAATGTCATACAAATACAAACTTACGTTTCATTGTTGACATTGTAGCGCCTTTAGCTCTATTTTGTAATCCATCCATGAACTTGTGAGTGATGCCTGAAACTTATTCACATAAACAGCATCTTGTGTGTGTATTGTTACTGTATAGGGCCTAGGTAGGCTACACTGTACAGCAACCTTAAAAGATTTTAGTCGAGAGTATTACCTCGTACTAACGTCTGTCAGTATGTCAGTTGTCCCGTAAGAATATACGTACCGGTAATCAACATAATATTTACTCAATTCAAAAATTAAAATCATAGATCTAGGCTTAATGGGGAATACTCACAACTTATTTTATCGTTGCACTAATTGAAGAACTATGCACTTTCTTTAGTTTATTCTAAATATAAATTTTTATTATACAGGGCCTAGGCCTCGAGGTAAGATTTTCATTTATAAAATACACAACATGAAAGTCAAAGTCAGTGTCATAGTTTGGTATTGGTGGATAATTTTTATAAAGTAGGCCCTACTAACTGCTATATGGTAATACCAATAATAATAAAATGTAAAATATCTGGAGGCCCGAAGACTTGCTTTTTGTAGGCATTGTAGGTGATTGTTGTCAAGTTTCTATAGTTAGTACTTGTTAATTATTTTATTATACACACACCTCAAAAAACTTATAGGCCTATTCAAACCTTTATTTCTATGGATTATGGCTAACTTTTTCTTTCAATAGATACATCACCATTACCTTAATGTCCATGTGAAATATGAACGTTGTGGCCCCACCCATTTGGTCAAAATCAACCCAAATGTCACGAAAATATTGCATTAAAAATCGGGAAAAATCGTTAAAAAAAAATACTATATTCATGAGAAATATTTCTTCGATTGTAGTACGGAGTACCCAATTCAGAAATTTCGAAGGTCCCCTCCAATTTTGATCAAGATTGCATATATGCCGTTTGCCCGGAAGAGCGCGAACAAACAGACGAAAAAACAAAAAAAACACCCGTGCTAATTTTTTGGGAGGGTCAGTGAAATTGAAGTCTTTGCTTTGCTCATCCAAAATATATGTAGCCTTCTTTGGATTGTTTAAAATTGTGATAATGATGTTTTAAATTGTTTTTTATCCGTTTAGCACATGCAGGTCAATTTGGACTAGATGAGCAGTCCCCATGGGCAGGGCAGGGGCCTATCATGATTTTTTAATTGTAATTACATTCTTATCAAATTCTTGATTACCTTTTAATTTACATGTTGATCATTGACGGTGCCATCGATTAAAGTAAATTTCAGAAACTTTTGTTTCACAAATAGGCTCACTAATCAAAAAGATGCCTGTATGTATTTCTTGCCAAGCTGTAGGGCCTAGGGTTTTATGTCAAATCGTCTTGAAGGTGCACAGTAAACCCTCGTCAATTCAAACTCGGTTGATTCAAAGTAGTGTTGGTAGTCCCTGCAGAAGTTTTGGGAATAGAGGCCTAGGACTAGATTTTAATTTTTTAAATCAAATTTTTATCATTCTAATTGGGTTTTTGGGGGTCCCTTGGGCTGGAAGACTATATTTCATTTCAAGTATTGCGCAACACAATAGGCCTATACCGTATACTATTTTAATGTATTTATTTATTATATACTAAGATGGAATACTTAGATGTGTTCAGTGGCGTATCCAAGGGGGGGGAGAGGAGGGAGAAAACCCCCCCTTTTGAAAAAAAAAGTGTAGGCCTACAGGAGAAAATAAAATAACTACAAATTACCATCTAACTAAAGGAGGATTTTAGTAGATACAAAGTTGGTTATTTTGATGCTTTAAAACGCACAGATTTTCACCAAAATGACTGAATGACGATGAATTCCTGGATACGCCACTGGATGTGTTGTCACAAGTAAAACCTTTAATTACCCTACCTACAAGATTGCTGTTTATGTAAAAAGTTTTAATCTCTCACTTATCCAAGGTGGTGGCTTCGTAAACCCTAACCATGGTCAATTGCAAACCCAGTCTGGCTTTTAAACTATTTTCTGGTTACAATAATCCTAGATTTACTGACACCGTGGTTTGCAAGTGGCCTTGGTTGTATGCATGGTTCTCTAAGGCAGCTCTCTTGATTATGTATCATGTACCACCGACATACTTGCAATCAACAATAGGTCTGTTCGATATGGCTACAACAATCTTGGTACTGGTAGGTTGGTTTATTGGATTAAGGACGCGTCAACCGTTAGGTCATAATGCACCCTCTAGCCTAAGGGGGGTGGAGGAGGCCACAGCTGGTCAGACCCGCCAGGTAAGGAGGAAGGGGGTTCTCACGTCGCGTCGTCATGTCTTTGTCATCGTTCGTTGTGTCATTGTCTTTGTCATCGTCGCCGGGGGGTCGTCAAGGGCAGGGGCAAGGTTCCCCGCGACGATTGCCAGAGCTCGCCTCTAGATTCGGGGATAATATACTACCCTTCTTACTAGCTGAGTTTGCAAGGTGGACTTCTTCCTTGATCGCCTTTTACGATTAGCAGAGCATGCTTGCCTAACCTAATGGTATAGGCCTAGAATGCTCTATATTATGAATTATGGTACAGTCATCAGGTAAACTGCTTGTAACAGGTTTTGTTTTTGGCAAACCCGATTTTATAGGCCTAAAGTGTGACGGGACAGAAACGTAGTAGTCGACTAAGTAGTTCATTGATCGCCAATCGCAACGTAATGATACGTATTGTGTAGGCCTAGAGTTTGTCAAGTTTTGATAGTTTTGTTTGAAATATTATAGCAGAATATTTTTTTTAACGAAAGTACTATTCACTGGTACCCTAAGTATGCCGGTACGCAGTTGCATTAACCACTGGCAATGAATAATAATTTCAAAAGGCAGAAAATCAAACCAAGAAAACTGTATTTTTAAACATTGCTAAATGGTAATCACAATTTGTCCCTACAATTAGTTATAAAGGACAATTTTCAAAATACAAATTACAATGTAGGTTCCTGCTTAAAAAGGTCAATTTACAAAATACAAATGTACACGTAGGTTCAATGTTCATGCCTGCTTTTGCACCTGAATGTTTGTTAGGCTTATCCATGTTTTAAACACGGAGGGCCCCGGGTTCAAATCTTCGTCCCAGCAAGTTTTTTGTTCTAAGACTTGGGTGTAATAATATTTTAGTACAAAAATAAAATATGGTAATAATGTCCCGCTGAAAACTTGCATCCGAGTGGGCGACTCTACGTACATATTTATTTTTATTTGTTTACTGACCTTGGCTAAAGTATTGTTCTGATAATAGTTTACACACTAGCATCTGTTGAAGGTTATTTCCCTGTTTTGCCAAAAACAAACCGTTTCAAGACCAAGACTTTATTTTGAAAAGGGTACGCATTCTTTCAAAGCAGTGTTTGGCAGTTTTTGTAGCTTAGACATTAAACAAACAAAATAAATAAAGAATAAACTCTTAAACATACTTCCGATAATGAATCCAGTACAGAACCTAGTTCATCATACATATGTGCTGTGAGAACTAGAAACAGTCTTTACTGCTAGACCCAGACCTAACATGATGGCACAGTTTGTCGAATGCGGGCGTTTTAGTAGAAGATAAGACTTGAATTAACACAGAAGTATGACTTCTATATTATGATTAAGTAGCTTTTTGAACTTGAATTAGTAGTCTACTATCCTGTATTGATGTTTCACTCAGAAACCAAATCGAGCCCACTTTTACTCCCCTTTTAGCAAAATTCTAAATCTTTTCACTTACATTTTAATGTTGTTACTAAAAAAATCAAGAAACTTGGTTTTCTTTACTTGTAGGCCTACACAAAATTGTCTTTTTACAAAGCAAAAAGCAGTTATGTTTATAAAACTTAAAGTTGATTTGATAATACATGGGCTTCACCCTACACAACCCTACCTGAAGTCACTTGAAATGGGAATAGTTTTCCATGGCCAACATAGATTCAGAAATAAATAGAGGTAGGCCTATATCTTGAAAACTGCAAATCAATCAAATGGTAAACTTTTGATATCAATTGTTGCTAAATAGTATAGAGCTCTTACAGACAACACTGCTTTAGAAAATGCTCTACTGCTGTATTCCTATGCAACAATTTAATAAATCTGAAAGCCATATTGTTGTAGCCAGCAACTAAATTATGTTGAACCTTGTTTGTTTTATAACTTTTGTCCTATTAAAAATGAACAGACCTATTGTTGTGGCCGACAGTTGTGAGAACTTATACATTGCGACCCAGAAGAACCTGGCTTCTTGAGGTGGTAGACCCCTTACAGTTACAGTTTTTTAGTGATATCTCGAGAACGGTGCAAAATATCTAAAAACTGATTGCAACAGTAATGTGGTTTTGTTAGAACTATACAATGCAAGAAAAAATATTCAAATAATTGGTACGGTTTGAATTTCAAATATGCATTTAATCAATTAAATGTCAAATTAAAAAACTTACTTTTATTTATTTATTGACGATTTAAATACAGCTTTACAGCCATTTTACATTACCGTAATATTACAATCTTTTTTCATGCTGACTATAATAGTTCTTACAAAATCACATTACATAATGTTGGCTTGGGGCCTGCCACCTTGAAACAAGAGCAGTTGAGCTCATTTGTAACCCTCAAACTCTTCTGTGCTTGTTTGACCGGGAGTGGGGGGGGGGGGGTACGAGCCAGATGTCAGGCTATAATAATTTTCAACTGGATTAGCCACAGGCTAGGAGATTTCTCATTTAACTTGATAAAATTTGTATTTTCTTTTGACCTCGTGTGTTTGTTATAGGGATGCACACATATCAATAATGTTAAAATAGAATTGAATGTTTTCTGAAATAATTTTGTCATCATATTTCCTGTGTTTACGTCTATCATTGCTATTCAATTTGGTGAATGATATAATTTGATACCGACTTTGCCATCACAGAGACTTTAAAGTCCCACTGAAAATCAGTTATGAGACTGTGTGGGTAGACTCTCAAAATTTAAAATCTAAATCCAAATTAATTTATTTTATAAATAATAAAATTAGCTGTTTACCTTTTTGAGACATTCAGTCTTGATCACGCCTGCCCGCTGGTAGAAGTTGAACCATTTTTACCGACATTGTTCGATAATAGATCTTTTTTTATTTTATCGTTGTGCATCCCAAGTGTATCACTTCAATTAGCAGTTGGTACTCCTTTTCTGGTTTGTGTATTGCAATATCGTGCTCGACATAAGAGGATGAGGGAAATGCCGGGCTGCAATAGTCGGTAGAAATCTCCTTGGCCTGGGTACTTTTCTAGATGAATGCCTCCATAGTTGTGCAGTTTTTTCTTGGACTTGTTGATTTTAGCTTCAGAACCTTGCCCATTTATTTAAATTTAAATCTTGTAAGTTTTGTTACAACCCATTCTCAGTTATTTGTTTACATTGCTCCTAAAATAAAATGCATGTTGGGTAAAGCACTGAAAATTGAATTTATGAACGAGTGGGTCTAAATACGAATTTCTTTAACTAGGTCGATGCAATCTAAGTTTAATTTGTAAATCAGTTTTTACAATTGGGTAGGATAGACATGAAATAAATAAATTTCCGTATTATTGAGGAAAGGTACTGTTTATTTTGCAAGCACAGAAGTCCTTGAGGGTTTTCAATACTTAATACAACTAGGAGCAATGATCGCCACTTAACCCCGGGAGGAGACCTGGTGTATTTTGTTCTCATGGCTCATCGGCCTGCATAGTGGTGTTGGTTATTTTCACTCTTTTGCTGCTTTTGCTACACTTGAACAGAGTGTGATACCCATTGCACCGACAGGGCTGATATGGAATCTCGAGAGGTTGCCATTTTCCGAATGTCTTGGTTGCGATTGAACCCTTGTACGTTCAATCACAACTAAATGTTTGGGAAGTGGACATCTTTCAAATTTCTTCATCAGTCCTGTCTCAGCATTGGGGAGAACACTCTGCTTAAGTGAAAAGTTTCGACGTGGGGGGTGGTAGCTCTGAGAAGCAAAAAAGACTTAGGGTATATAAAAAGCGCTTTTTTGGCGCATTTTTTGTGTTTTTTGCCCATTGTTTGCTTGTTTTTCATATAATTTGTATATATTTGTATTGTTTTCTTTGTATTTTATTAATATTGTTAATAAATATATATTTTTCCAATGCAATTGTTGTTTTTATTTTTATTATTATTATTATTATTATTACTATTATTACTAGTTAACCTTGAAAAAAATGGCTAAGTCCATTAACTAGGTCAACTGCTAACAAGTAGCAGCTGACCTAGTTAATGGAAAATGGCCTTGAAAAAGTAGACTATCTCCATAAAGTAGGTCAAGTCCTAAATGGCCTAAAGAGAATGGATGGAATAGTAAGTGCGTGTATTGGAGCCGACTGCTGTACAAGTCTACAAGCCAACAGAAGTCATCTCATGAGAGATGCCTTCTGTTGGTCCATAGACTTGAACAGCAGTGGGCTCCAATACATCCACAGACTGTTCCATCCATCCCAATGGCCACTCGGACGAGACGCACTTCATGGAGATGGTCTTCAGCGACTTTTGTACAAGTCTATGGACCAACAAAAGAAGTCATCTCCCTCCAATGGATGGAGATGACTTCAGTTGGTCCATAAGACTTGCACAGAAGTTGGCTGTAACATTTCTAAGAAAGTTCATGGGAATTAGTTCAGGTGCAAAGTACAGAAAGCAATCAAGACAACAGCATGAGTTTAACAGTACATATATATTGAACAGATAGTACAGCAAATGTGATTCAAAATATAGGCTATGTCCATGGCCTTGAGAATGACAAGTGTTAGGGATTAGACTGTGGAGCTCTCACGTTATTTTTCGGGCAGCAGTGACATGAGAATTATCGGAAATGACGAAGGTCAGAAGTGCAGAGCTGGAAGTTGCTGGATGCGATACAGGTGTACCATTCCAACAATCTGAAAGTAAGTACAAACACGATAACACAGGTGTACCATTCCGACAACCTGAAAGTAAGTACAAACACGATGATAACCATTCAGACAACCTGAAAGTAAGAACAAGACGATGGGCCAGTTTTTTCAAACGAGTCTTGGTTAGTTACCAGAGAGCCGTACAGAGATAGAAGGCCACCATGTTTTTTTCCAAACCACTCATTAGCTGCGTCCCCAGACTTAAATTAAACAATGTTGGCTACAACTTACAGATGTGTGTTTTAAGGGCGCATTCCGTAACTCGCTACGTGGCGCTTTGTAGCGCTTAGCCTAGTCCGAAATGAGCTTGGAGCGCCATGCCACGCAGTTCAACACACAGCCACAGATCGCTACACTTGCTGGAGGTTTTCGTCCAGCATAGGGTGCCCAGACGTCCCGCTTTTGGCGGGACAGTACCGATTTTCAAACTGTGTCCCGTGTCCCGCCACACTACCCGGCGGGACGCACTTTTGTCCATGCAATGCAAATGCATTATTCAAACTTCGCGCTTCCTACCTCTCGTATCCAAACCACTGATCCCAACCGGCCCGGGAGCTCACTGGCGCTCTCCTTTGTCATAATTGCTACTACAGGTGACAGCTTGCTTGTTTCTCCCTCACACACAAGTCAAGACGAATGTAGTCATGGTGCGTCTGAAATCGACTTTTTGCGCGAGTCTGCTTGCCGAGTCGACTCGACAGTCGGAAGTGGCGTCATGTAGTTGGTGTCCAAATGTTGCTAGTAGGCGTGTTTAGTCTGCTAATGTAGCACCCACCGCCGTCTGGATGTATGTAAGATACAAATTAGCTGCTTGTCGTGGCTCAACAAAATTTGGTCATGAATTTCAGTGAACTTTCAGTCGGTAAAGAAGTTCATGCCCCTTTAACTAACACCATCTATGGTTGAAAGCTGGAAACTAGATCTGTGAAACTTCCTTTACATACCGAGTTTGTTATCATAATTCATGGAAAATAAACAATTCCTTAATATAAAACGTTCCAACTAAATAAAAATATAATTATCACCTTTATTATTCATTAATTAAAAGCCCGGCCATAAGTCCCAATCCTAAACCTGAAATAAATCTACTTCCGCCCCCCTTAACTAGCCCTATCTAGCGGCAGACTGACAAAGCTCTATTCCTTTTGCATGTCAATCATTTAACATGGGGAAATCCGAGCCACGACAAGCAGCTTATTTGTATCTTACATACATCCAGACGGCGGTGGTAGCACCCAAGCGTAGTTGGCGAAAGTGTATGCTTGCAAGCCTTTTTCGCCGCTTATTTGTAGAACTGATTGTATTCAAACAGATAGATCAATACAATCACACACATTCAGTACAATTTCTTGGTTGTATATAGTTCGCAATTCGATATTTAATTATTAGCAGCAGCAGCAGTTAAATGGTGAGGAAGCTAATTTTGATTTGAAAACATATTTTTACTTCATAACCTCACTTTTACGAGATGATTTTTTCCGTAGGTACGCAAAATGCCGTGTGTTTTCAATGACGATGTTAAGAAGGATTCCTTATCTTGTTCAACTCGAGACTGATAATGACAAAGTGTTTTGTACGATCTGCAAAGCAACATTTTCTATAGAAATTATCCATTAAGGTTTTCCCCCGAGTTACCATTTTTCAGTTAAAACATGACAAAATAATTGTAGTATGGTGAAGAAAATTTTCGCTTTCGGCGAAGAGGCGTCCGGCGGCTGGGGCTTTGCCCCAGACCCCAGCTACAGCAGCTAGGAAATTCGTCCCGCTTTTTTGGTTTGTAAATCTGGGCACCCTAGTCCAGCACCTTGTAGCGATTTGGGGCATTATGGGTAATCTACATATGGATGAACGTGATTGGTGGTCAAAGGCGCTACAAATCGCCACGTAGCGAGTTACGGAATGCTTGAGATTTTGTTTGAAAGTGCTCAAAGAGTACAATGGTACCACATTCTCAACAAAACCTTCATTGCAGCTCGATATTAAATATTAAAATTAGTGTTTCCTCGTCGTCGGAACTAGAATAGTCTATAATTTCATGAATAGCTACTTGACACATTCACCGTCGGCCATTTGTAAACACAGCCTAAAATTGCTGTGCCCATTCCGAAAGTACGAGCGCTACAGCCGCCATATTGTCGCGACTGTAGCGACTTTCGGAATGCCCCCTAAGCCACATGTTTTTACTTAACGGCAGTTGACAAAACAACAACATGGCGGCCGGAAGCACTGAATGGCCACTCCCTGATAAGACTCTGTAGATTTCATGAATCACCAGCGCCCGCTACGTTGTGCGCAAACCATTGCCATTGCATAAGCATATAACTTCCTCTTTCCATAATAGTGTGACACAATAGAGGGGGTGCTGGCGGTTCTTGAAATTGTACATTCACAGCTGTTAAGTGTTCATGAGACAGACATGTACACGGCACGCTCGAAAGCACTCAAATTCAGATGTACAACGCTCTGGGGGAAAATTGAAACGACATACAAGAATTCTAAAATGCACAAGACACGACACAGATATTTTTATGCAGAAGAAAACAAAATTGATGTATCTTATAAACCCTACTATACACCATTGTTAAGCATAAAGTCGACGCAACGGGAAAAAGAAGAGGTTGTTCCCGCCGCGTTGACTTTACTTTACTTCGGGGTTTATAACATAAATAAAAATAAATAATTGAATTGTATTTAGAGTCTACCCACTCAGTTATATAACTGATTTTCAGTGGGGGACAGTAAATCAAAGCGACCAAGCCAACCCTGCAGGCCCCGAGGCAATCGACGAGTGAGCGATAACCAACCAAAGATCGATATTTTAATATGAAATATAGCAATCAGTGGTATGGACAGTGCGAACACCCGCGGATCAACGCCAGAATCAACAAGGCCGATTCAGAACAACTCTGAATTTATTATTGCTGACGCTCCAAAGTCACCGTTTACAAACTCCTAAGACAAGAACTGATGGACTTAAGTCCAAATCAGAAGTTAAAAAACTTCTGACTTTGGCGGGAATCGAACCCTGGACCTTCTGCATTGGAAGCAGGTACGCTAACCACAAGACCAACGAGCCACACAATAAAGCAATTCTATTTGTTGTATGTTCTTCTGCATAAAAATATGTGTTTTGTGCATTTTAGAATTCATGTATGTCGATTCAATTTTTCTCCAGAGAATTGTACATTTGAATTTGAGTACTAACGGGCGTGCTAAGGTGACAAGGTCACAAATTCCGGGTAAATGCTCATTTTGATTTTGCAGACCTGATTATTTAAAAAACTAATAAAAACTTTCATGAACACACACTGTACAAAAGTCCCCAAGTGTTTAAATCGATTTCTCACTGATTTACCGGGCAAAGTTTGATGCTGGGCGCGAAAATGAGCAAATCAGCTTGTACTCCCAATAAGCAACATATAAACCATGATTTAGTTACGTAACCGTCGTCTCTGCCAAAAATATGGTGGGCACCATTTTTGTGCAAAATTATAAGGGGAATATTTTTGCCGTTGAAACTTTTCGGCTATCTTCCGCCATTTTGAAGATATACGAAAACGACCACTTTTGTGCAGACATTTTCCAAGATGGCGTCCAACGCTTCAGTCCAATTTTTAAGGACATTTTTCCCTTTATCAAGGACACTTTCTGGAAGGTCAGTTCAAAAATTCAGCTTGCCCGGAATTATTGTTCTAAATAGTCTCAAATGGTCCTTTGTTGCTTGGCCCAATACGAGAGCGGTAATAATGTAAAAAGAGCTATACCGATTCAGATTCTTGTGTGCGGTTTATTAAGCGAGCGTTTCCATTTGACTCTGCCGGAAAAATTTGTCACTCGTTTTGTTTTGTTTTTTTTGTTTTTGTATGTCTCGCCATAACGTTCGAACGGAGGCTCGGATCGAGTTGAAATTTTGACCATCCGCAAGCTTTGTTCTCGATTGAATGCCATTAGTTTTGTGGCAAAATAGTTCAAAAAGTTAAAAAGTTACATTAAAGTTAATCGAAAGTTTTTTTTTCAAACTAACCGGCGACAAAATCTGAGATAGCCAAATCATTTAGAATGTCCGTCCGGTCACGAATATGTTAATTTTAGTTTGATCCGATAAGTAGTGTAGATGGAAATTACATTATAACAAAAGTAACGTTGCCATGGCAACGAAAAGACGCGCGAAGTTTCTAATGCACTGCCACCTAGAAGTAATCAAAATACTTTCGAGGAAGCAGTCTATTATTTGTCACCAAAGAGTTTAAATATTTTTCCCAATGAGTCAAGGTCCTCTAGATGGTGGTGGATTTTATCCACAAAGTAAAGATTTACATATGGGTTTACCCAAATACCTTGGCAATAATAAATAATATCGGAAACATGGCCCTGTGGACAGCGAACGCCGCAAATTTTAAAATTTTAAAAAATGTGCATTGTGGGTCTAGCTATAGCACGTGCTCGCTTATCAATGCGTACAACTGAGCGTTTCCTAGTTTTAAACTTGTCAACGTATTAAATTCTCCAATAGTGAGGCTGAAATTACCCAGTGCCCGCAATAAAGTTCAATTAATTCGCTACATCAGGAATATATTGTCCAGTGAGAAAGCTGCTAGTTTATTCAATCATCTTCTGATGCCTTGTATGTTTCGTCTCGGTGGTTATAAAGAGCAAGAACTATTTAGAAACCCCCAATAATTAAATCCAACATTATAACAACGGCAAAATGTAGTTATTTTTTTAAAAACAAATCTCATGGTCTGTGTTTGGCAATTTTGTATCGCCCTATTTTCTAAAATAAAAGGAAGATGACTCCAATCTTAGCTAAATGAGTGAGGGTCTTGAATATAACAGTATTATTTGTGTGGGTCACAACGTCCTCGTCGGCCATTTTATGCAAAGTTTTGGTGTAAACACTGAGGTAGATGCTACAGTTAGTTTGGAACGACGATTTTTATAATATTATTTACTACAATTCAGAAATTAAAAAAGTCCGCCCCAACCGGAACTCGAACCACGGGTCTCCCACATTCCAGGTGAGCGTCTTAACCACTAGACCATCAGGACGGGTACATTTTAATCTCTGAATAGGGAATATGCACCAAGTCCAAATATTGACGTGGGTGTAAGAAATGGATTAAAAACCACTTAAAACGCCATTATACTGCAATTAAAAGCAATTTAAAGAAAATATTTTAAATTCTATTAAGGCTCAAAGTTTGTAGTATTTTATTTCCCGCGCAAACAGCACGTGACGTCAAGATTCAGGTCTAGAGCACGCTAGAGCATTGTAGACCAATGGGCTTACGTACATACTTAGATTGCATAGTTAATATCACTGTTTGGCATCACCTTATTGGCCGATTCGCATCAGTACCATATAGTGACGTAGAGGCTCATTTTTCCCGCCATTATTATTGATGCAACTTTCAGCTTACTTTTATAAATGAAAATCTTATTTAAATAATAAATAATATGATTTAGATATTCATAATGAAGTCCTTAATGTAGTGGAGTGATAAAAAAAGTTAAGGTATATTCCCTATTGTAGCTGCATTCATTGCCTCCTTCCACTTCCATAAAAGAAAAAAAAACTTTTCTGAAATATCATTTGATGTACAAGTTTCTTGTCAGAGCGTACAATAAGAGTTTTGTACCTGCGGACGAAAAAATCTTATAAATCAAACAATCTCAGAAAATTGTTTCTTCTTATAAGGAGGTGGAATGCAACAATGTGTAGAAACTATATTAAAAAATCACTGCTTAAAATTAAGTGTAGCACATAGCTACTATAATGGTGTTGAAACTTTTATTATTTAACTGTAAATGTTTATTGCAAGTGGCTGTGTACGTTTGTTGTGCGAGTGTTGTGTAGTTGAAAGTCAGCCTGTCTGGGACTAAAACCCGGGTCATCTGGCTATGCTAACTACTCTATTGTTATTGAGCTACTATATTCAAGTGTGAAAAACTTTTGTCATTAAATTGTAAATGTATTGTCCAAGTGGTTGTGTAATGCAGAAACACACATTTTTCCCATGTCCCTATTCGGCACCAAAAAGCACACTAGCGCGGACGTAGAACGTAGAACCCTAGCAGTAGTGAGCACTCAGGGTAGACACAGCGGCAAATAACGTGGATGAACGTGTAGATGTAACTAAAAAGTTGAGTTTTCGGCGTGATACGTTTTGTTTACGGATGTTGAACGTTAGAAATAAAATAAAGACATATTTGTGCTATGGTTATCACAAGAAAACAAATTTTAAATGAAAGAGTGCACCATAATACAAGACACCTGACGCAAGGGTTATGTCTGGAATGGTTAAGCATTGGCCTACATTTCCCTTTTAAAATACAATTCTTTACACTTAAATAACAACTTTTAAATTATCGTGATCTCAATTTAAATTTTGGTAGGGCCTACTCTTAGTAAAAACATTATTCTTACATTTGATTTAAGTCCAGGGATAAAGTCCGAAAACATATAGTCAGATGACAGTGTGGTGTCACCCACTGAGTTTTCCCGTTGTGTTTGAGAGATTTATAATTTATTTATGTTCATTTTTTAATAATTTACTTACTGTTTTTTGCCCGTCACCGACACTCATATTAAATCGTGTTTTACAATTCAGACAATAATTTTAATTCGTGTTTATGCCAATAGGCTATCACACTGTTCCAAATTGTTACACATACAGGCCTACATTCAATTCATTTCGTATGTGATGGGCTACCTCAAAATTACTACACTGTAGTGCGTTTTTATCAACAACAAAAAAGGTAGGCGTATGTATAATAATAAATTCGGAAAAATCGTTTTCAATGAACATTTTTCATTATAAATACCAATTTCTGCAGCCAAGTATTTTTAAAACTTGCTTCATGTTCTGAATAAGGCACACTTAGTCCACGATTACAAATTGACAACATCCGGATTATAGCATAGATGTAGGCCTAATTTGTTGACATTTTCAGGGAATATGATGAAAATAATACAAGTTGTACTATTGTTATCTAGGTGCCCGTTAGGGCGCCGCAGCCAAGCCGCGGTGCGCTACACACTCAGGCACCTTATACAGCAAGCAGAGTTGGGGCGATTTCGAGGTGTCACCCAGCCATCATGAAACGTGATGTGAACTTGAAAACTATCAAAATCGAGGGGATTTAGGTACCCGACAACACATGCCAAATTTGGTTGGGGTACGAGCATTCCTTCTTGGTGAAAATATGACTTAAAACATGCTCAAAATCACTTTAAGGACGTTAGTTACTACTGGCTACTATCTAATTCGTCAGTTTCAATTGCCCAGCGATTCTGACCAAACGGGTGGGGCTAAACGTTCATATTTTACATGGACATTAAGGTAATAGGGAACCCCAAGTCTAACGCGGGAAGCGAGTTCAGTGCATTGGAAGAGAATGTCCCCATAAGAATAGCATTGGGCTAATTTTAAAACGCTTGTATCTTTTGAACAAGAAGTATTTAAGAAATATCATTCACATAACGTCATTAACCATTCTTTTCTGCAACTATCACATATAGTAGAATATTAATTCCATGTTTAGAATTTAAATGAGTTCGAGTTTAACAAGATGATGTTTGCATTTTTCATCTGCGTCGCGCGCCGATCCTCCGTGATTGGCTGTTGAATCGAAGAAACAAACATGTCGGACAGCCGAGTTCGCCGTGCACTTGGATGCTGTTCGTGCAAAGCTGCTCCTCGCTAGTCGGCCGTGCGCATGTGTTGGTTCTCTCTCTTTTCTACTGTGCGTCTCTTTTCATAGGAACGCTCCAAAACGCGAAACATAAATGTGTTTCAACAACGTTTATTCAAATTCTGTTGCGACTTTTATAAATTAAATGCATCAAATGTGTTAAGAAAAGAATGGTGATTAACGTACTGTGAATGATATTTCTTAAATACTTCTCGTTCAAAAGATACAAGCGTTTTAAAATTAGCCCAATGCTATTCTTATGGGGACATTCTCTTCCAATGCACTGAACTCGCTTCCCGCGTTAGACTTGGGGTTCCCTATAGTGATGTAATTCCCTTTGAAAGAAAAAGTTAAAAAAAATTGCTGGAAGGCTTCCAAAAAAAGGTTTTAAAATAAGCCTTATACAGGCATACAATCAACAAGTAACTATAGTTACGTGACAATAATCGCCTACATTGTTTACAAAAAGCAAGTCTTTGTACCACTATATTTTTTTCATTCTATTGTTATTAATTGGTAATACCATAGCAATTAAATCAACTTTGATAAATTTATTATATTTTAACAAATAATTTTGCAATGGAACTTGAAAAAGTAATGAGATCCCACACATAACAAAAACTTGTAAAAATACAGCCAAACCTTACACACTCAAAAGAAATGAGATCTAAAAAAAGGGGCTAAGCTCATCTACCCTTCCACATTTGCGCATTCTTAATTCATAAACGTACAGTGTCCCGTAACAACACCCTTGAAAAGCTTGGCAAAATAGAATTTGCATGACCATTATGTTAAAATTAATTAGAAAAAAAGAATTTGGATGAACTATTACGTTTAAATTAATAGTTGCAAATTCTATTTTGCCAAGCTTTTCAAGGGTGTTGTTACGGGACACTGTACGTTTATGAATTAAGAATGCTCAAATGTGGAAGGGTAGATGAGCTTGGTCCTTTTTTTAAGATCTCATTTCTTTTGAGTGTGTAAGGTTTGGCTGTATTTTTACAAGTTTTTGTTATGTGTGGGTTGCATTATTGCGGGAAAACGTTGAATATTGCACCTTGCACTTCAGTGTTATATCAATAAGTTGCAAAATATTTGTTGATACAATGAACAGACTTGTTTCACTTTAAAAAATTAACATTCTAAATTCAAATTTAGTAATAATTCCTTGGACCAATACCAATTTCGGCGGGCAACTTTACTTATGTTGTCTTTAAGTAGGACTGTACAACACAATATACTATATAATAAATAATAATCTGTTTATGAATTACTTTCTGGATATTCTTACGCTCAAACATAATAATATACCTAACTATTATGATGATAGTGTTGTATAATATTTTACATTTCATCCCTATCCCATTCAGGAATAAAGTAATAGGATGGTTTATCTAGGTTCAATTTTGGCTATAGTTGGCCTACCTACGCAATAACGCCTACTTGTGGTTGTATAAGAGCATTAAAAATGCAAACCATAGATGAAAATATACATCTTATTTAATGCGTGTGCGAGAAAGGTAAATAAGAGTGAACAGATTAGATGTATTCCCCGAATTGTCATAACCGGTGCACCGACACTCGTTAGCGCTATATACGCTCCAGTCCTTAATCACAATTACGCCAGCCATGTTGTGACGTAGCGCCCCGCCAGTGCTGCGATCTACCAGGTCGTTCGGATGCCGAATATGCTTTGGGAAAGTGGCCCTAACATACGGATGGCTGGGCAGTCAGGGCTTACAGGAGCCCGTATGGTTTGCTAGACTAGTGCTCTGTGTGTAACAACCAATCTTTTTGTCATGCCCTAACCCTAATATGCTTGAAGAAAGTAAACCTGAAACGTAACGGTCTGTTTAGTGGTTGGACTTAGGTCTTTTTGGATATCGAAGTACATCTATTGGGTCGAAATATCATGATCGATCGTTGAATTGCAGTCAAATAGCGATCTTATTAGCATTTATAAATGAGCCTAACTTAGGGTGTCCATTCGTCCCGTTAAAAACGGGACAGTCCCGTTTTTTAGGGACCTGTCCCGGTGTCCCGACAACTGTTCATGGGACGCTGTTTTGTCCCGTTTTTGTAAATACACCGATTTCACGTGTAGCTCGTGGCTCGTCTGCTGTAAATTTACGGAATACGCGTATTCTGTATACACTTTTCTGCTGGCCTTGACTTTGCACGAATGAATGCGTCATCAGCAGGCGGAGTGTAGAGGAGGGGTGGGGTTGGTTGACGGCATCAGTTATACGAATTGTCCCGAGCCCCAACGAAGTTGCTGTCGTTTTGCAGCCAAGCAACATGATAAAACATAACTATGAGTATCACAATAAATAAATACATTAATATTAATATTTTAATTTGATAATTCACCCAAAACAAACCTTCCTTGGGTCCTTGCTTGCTCAGATCGTTGTAAACGCTGTCGTGAGGAAAAAGTATAAAAAAAAATTAGAGTCCTTGCAAGCCTACTTGCCTGCTTATTTGTAGAACTGTAGTATTCAAACAGATAGAATATATAGTTCGCAATTCGATATTTAATTATTTTAGCAGCAATTAAATGGTGGGGAAGCTAATTTTGATTTGAAAACATATTTTTACTTCATAACCTCACTTTTACGAGATAGTTTTTTCGTCTCGTACGCGTGAGTGTGTAAAATGCCGCCGCCTTAACGTGTGTTTTCAATGACGATGTTAAGATGGACTTTCCTTATCTTGTTAAACACGAGACTGATAATGACAAAGTGTTTTATACGATCTGCAAAGCAACATTTTTTATAGTAATTAACTATACCATTAAGGTAATCCCCCGAGTTGCCATTTTTCAGTTAAAACATGACAAAATAATTGTAGTATGGTGAAAATTTTTTTCGCCTTCGGCAAAAAGGCCTCCGGCGGCGAAGTTTGTCCCGCTTTTTTGGTTTGAAAATCTGGACACCCTAGCCTAACTTAGCATTGAAATGAACATCTATCATTTGTCACAATATTAATATAATAAAATAAATATAAATAAACCAGGATGGGCAATAAGAAAAACAGAATTGTTATAAAATTCCATTCAAGTAAACATTAAGAATCATTCATGTGTTTTCATCAAGTTAAACCATAATAATTGTAATAGTTAATTAATTGGAATATTTTTCTTGTAATAAAATGATGAAATGCCATCGCTTTGTTTAGAAACACTTTTAGCCGATTTAGCTTACCGCCATGCATTTGGTCAGTTTGGGTCAAGATTCCTAACATTTTACTATAATTCGGTGGGCGGTTGGTGCAGATAAGACGCCATGTTTGGAATTTTTGGTAGTTCGAGACGAGGTATTGTGTTGGCTGGTTGTGCCGTGTGGGTTTGGGGGATCTGAAGTGTTGGTCTGTGGGCCTAGAAAGTGCTTTCGAGATACGAATACCGGGTTAATATTGTGGAAACGGTGAATTGAATACGTCCAGCGTTGCTGAAGAAGATAAGATTGATTGATATTGAAGAGATAAGTGAGGAGTCCGTGTCGAGGTTTTGTGTTGGCTGGGTGTGCCGTGAAGAAGGAGCGGAAGGGGAATCTGTGGATTTGGAAAGTGTATTTGGAATACGAATATCGGAGTAATATTGAAGATACTGTGTTTAGAAGACGTCCAGCATTGCTGAGGAAGATAAAGTGAATTGTGCCGAAGAATATATGGAGTTATAGTGAAGCGATACGTGAGAAGATAAAGCCGAGTATTTGCCGCGTGTGCCGTTAGATAAGTTAGAGGCGAGTTTCAAGTCATTGGAGATTATTGAGAGCCATTGGAAGGTAGAGTCTACGTGAATTGAATATATAATTAAACGAGGGAGCGGAGCGACCGAGTGTCTCCATTCAACTCAAACGGCTCTCATTCTGTGATTCTGTCTGTCTGTACGTCGAAAATCAGCCGAACCGCTGAACAGATGCGCTGAAATTTTAAACAGACTTCCGGTACGAGTTTACTAAGAACTGTTAACAAAATCAGCTTGATCCATTGCGATTTAAGCCTACAATAAATAAAATTGTGATTTTTAATAATATCAATGGCATTTGTTTCGTAGCAGTTAGCGGGACGAGGTTGACGTGGCCTGCATGGCCTAGTGGTAACCATTTAGCCTACCACACGGATGGATGGGGTTCGATAACCGTTAGTTCTAATTTTATTTTTATTTTTACACCCACATATTATTTTTGAGTGGTGTTAATTGGGAAATAAAACTTAGGTGATTTTGTTTTATCTTGGAAATTTGTTCATGTTTACGCTAATACGTTTTGAATACGATTCGCATTCTGAATGTTCCATTTAAATAATTATTGTGGCAAGCAGAGTGAGTTCCTGTAAGGTGACCAGACGGTCCGGTTTTAGAAGTCAAAACACTTGGCTAACTCACTCGTTTAACAACGACTTTGGCGTTTCCCTAGTACAGTGAATAATAGTTAGGGGCGACATTCTAATTCGATTTGAGCTAGGGAATAAAGTATTGTGTGATATAAAAGTGGAAGTTTTAAGCCAAGCAAGAGGCGAGAAGAAAAGTCTGCGTGCGAAGTTGCATTGGAAAGTTTTGGTGATACGATTGTTTATTGTCGCGTGATGGGCCTAGAGTTATGAATGGTGCCAATAAATAGCGCATTTTTATAGCTAGATAAGATATTAAAAGTCCCCTGTTTTAATACTGTTATCAATTCAGAAGAGAGTTCGTGAGATTGAGTTGAGAATAATTTCGCCGACCGTAGATTTCGGGCCGATAAAGGTAGTGAGCTGTTTGACCTAGTTTTGGTTTGACAAGGACTGAGCTGTGATTGGTCGATGATTTGTGGACTTCGTATTGTTGCCGAGAGGGCAGTGACTCTACGTAAATTGTAAACAAAGCGCGGATTTGGCGATGCGAGCAGCTGATAAGTGATTTGAAAGAACGAACAGTGGAAATTTGATCGTGGAGCGGATATTATTTGATGAACTTGAAAGTATTTTGACGTAATACGATTACATAAACAAATGGAGCGCCGAGAAGCGACGTGGGAATTGATCTACGAATTAAGTCATGCACGAACTTCAACCATTGGTATGGAACGTCTGGGCTAGGGATCATCTGATCATCTGTTTTACTGGATCGATTTAACTGCGAGACACTTCAATAAAAACTGCGGATTCTCAAGTTTGCTGTCGTTGACTGTGGAGAGATGGACGTTGTTCTTCCCGAGTGTTGAGTATTGCACATGTTTTCTAATCAGCCGAATTGTAGACCAAGGTTTCTGGTATTAATATAAAGAAAGTTGATTTTGATCCAAAGTGATCGTAGAATTACAACAAAGATGTATTCGGTAAATTAGCGTTCAGTACTGAGTTAGGTAGGGCATATTGATGTATTTTCCTCTTCCTATGAAGAGAGGCTTACCATACAGTCAAGTGGATTAATTGTTTGTTGGTTTCATGAGCAATATCATTACTAGTTAATGTTTTATCACTATTGTTAAGTTGAGTTTCAGGGGAGTGATTACTCCGAAGGTCGTTCCGACTTCTCAATTTTGGTGGGACTTGTGTGAGTACCTAGACGTGTGTGAACTGGCTAGGGACCGTTATAAACATAGTGCCTAGTTCATACTTCGGTAGGACTTGTATTTTATTGATAGGGGATTTTCGCCCTAGTGAGTTATTACTAGGAAAACGCTCAGTTGGACGCGTTGTTGAACGAGCACCGGTACCAGCAACATGACCCGAGTACGACATTCCCATAAGGCCCACCACACAGTGTAGGCCTAACTGGATATTGACATTGTACACTATGTACTATTCCAACATCTTTGCATTGTACTAATTCACGTCATGCCTTCTAAAGTGTATCTTTGTATCTTCACTGCCTCCTTCATTTTTTAACATCATTTTTTGAATTATTGGATGAGCGTAGCGAGCGAAGCGAAGATTCCATTTCACTACACTGGAGAAAAAAATCCGGAATGTTTTTTTTCTTTTTTGATTAATTAATTAATTCTACCTTTCTTGGAGCAAATAACCACATGTTGACTTGGCAACATAGCACTGGTTTGTTATGATGGCAGTACTCAATGTCCCAAAGGATGTAGCAAGCTACCAGCGTCCACCTCGAACTTATATTATATACAAATAAATAGTAGTTGCGTACATCTGCAGAATATGGCTGTGTATTACGACAAAGAAACATTGGCTGATTGATTTGCAAGTGTAAACAGCGCCCGCATTGCAAACAATGAGCTTTTACGCTCGGTTTTTCTTAGCGCCCCTCAAACGCCCCGCGTCTGTCTGCAGGAGTATTCATCTGAGCTGCCCCAGAGCCGTGGACTTGAGTGGCATGAGCGCAGCGTGTTCGCGTAGCATGCAAGAGGTACCCGGTTCGAGACCTGGCCTGTGCGTTTTTTTTTTCCTTTTTTTTCCGGAAATAATAATTATTTTATATCTTTATCCTTGATAGATTTAATTTTTGTAATCTTTTCGTGGAAGTTACTCTTTCCTTTTCTTTTTATATTATTTGCCACAGCCTCTGTTGGTAATCTCTTGGTAAGAACAGGTGGATTTGAAAGTGGTCTCATCTAGGCCTAATTTAGCAAATGTACCAGAACCCAAGCATGTCTTGCAATCTCCCATGCACGCTCGTAGATTTAAAGATGAAATGGAATAAATAAATAATATAAACAAATAAAATATAAATATAAATACATGAACAATAAGTACGTTCACATAATTGTCTACTAGTCTACCGCCTAATCTATTTGGTTTACAAATTAGAGCAGCAGATAACTAAATATTGATATGAATGCTGAGCCGCGAGCAGAATAGGCATTGAAGGTGTAGGCCACACCCACCCCTGTCTCTCGTCATCGACAGCCGACTACAGCGTGCGACGTCATGGCGCTGTTGCCGTAATTCTTGTAATCGCTCGGCCGTACGAGTTGAAGTTGGACCAAACATCTTAAATATCTCGAAAACGAACCCCGTTTGACCACATTTTCAAAAGCAAATAATGTTAGTCGTGAAATTATCTACATTTTGCACCTAAATTTGTTAATATTCATTAACAGGTCACGATGTTATGCAACGATATGCGCTTGACAGTGTAGGTTTTTGTTCATCTACCATGCATAAGATAGGGAATTCCAGCGCATTTCAAAACACAATAGATAAAAAACTAGTACCGTTAAGCCCAAAAAGTTTTTTGCTATACTCACAAGCTCAATCTCATCTTGCAGTACCTGGAATCTGGAGGGTATCTATTACATGAGCAGTTATCATCGATCGACTTTAAATAAGGAATATTGCATGACCAATAATTACGAGGTTCTCTATTGTTGCTTGAATATTTAATTGTTAATGTTCTATGAAAGTAGTGGTCGTCTGTTGTTTGTGTGTTGTGTACTTGATAGTCAGCCTGTCTGGGACTCGAACCCAGACCATCTGACTGTGTTAACTAACGTGAAATATGAAAATCAAAGCATGTGCGATCTTAAATAATGAATATTGCATGACCAATAATTACTAGGTTCTCTATTGTTGTTTGAGTTTTTAATTGTTAATGTTCTATGAAAGTAGTGGTTGTCTGTTGTGTGGGTGTTGTGTACTTGAAAGTCAGCCTGTCTGGGACTCGAACCCAGACCATCTGACTGTGTTAACTAACGTATTTAGTAAAATGTAAATGAGATTGTGGTTATCACAAAATAAAGAGAAATCTATTCATAATATCATATATTTAAGGATGTCCAAAAATATCATCAAAATCGGATGTATACTTTGGACGCAAATGTGTTGTTAGTTATTGTCAATTTTGTTGCGGGTAGTCTAGCTCCAGGGGCATTTGCTTTCTTTTCACAATGTTGAGACTTGTGTAGGAGACTCGCTCTTGGTTTGTCGCTATTCGCCGCTCGCGTGATGTGTGTGTGTGTGTTGGTGCGTTGGACCGATACACGATCTAGCAATGCAATACGGACAATCTGTGTGGTGAAGGCCACGCATATTGTAACAGTACAGCCTCTGCCCTTCCTATTTAGGCCCTCAGCCAGTGACTTTTTTTCATTTTTATTCAAATAATTTGCATATTGTTAATGTGTAATGTTGCATAATTTTTATTAATTAGGGTTAATTTACACATACAAATTAACACGGTAGTATACAAGAAATCAGGGTAAACTAGCTGGTTATCAAGGCAAGTGGGAACCAGGCATGGAGCAATGTTTTCACCCTAGTTAGTATGGGTTACATGTGGCTTAAGATGAAAATCAGAGGCTGTTATGTGTTTGTCAGCTCAGGAATGCGGCTAGCAAGGCATCAGTGTTGTTTTTGCCTAGAATTTGCCTTTGAGTTCCACCAATGGCAACACCGGATGTGCAAGTGCGGGTTGCGATCACGCGATTCTCGCATGTCGCGAAATCACCCTGTCCATCAAGCAGGTCAGTGCGCTTGCCGGCATTGGTAGGATTTGAACTCGCGGGTGTACTGACCAAATCAGAGGGAGGATATAATCCTCTGAGCGGAGGGGGTTGGAAGCAAACAAGTGGACACAGCCAAGCGTTACCTCGTTCACTATTGCAAGATTCCTAGAAGAGTCGAGTTTTGATAGCAGTGCAAATCGAGTGTTTAGCAAGCATGGGAAATATCCCTCGTAAAATAAAGGCAAGTTGGCCTAAACACCTCGATTTGAGGTCGGAAGAAGTGCCGAGTTGCTAGATATGTATTTTACGTAATTTAAACACTGTTTTTCGTGATAGCCTAGTGCAGGCTAGCCACATGGTCTAGACCAGTGACCATGCGCGAGTGAATCTTATAACAACCGCATTGATATGGTAAATTCTCTCTCAACACCATATGGAAGTGGCATGAAAATGCAATCTAAAGTAAATAATTCTTTTTAAATAACCGATAGTCACACGATCAATAACTTGGTATGACCAACCACGTGGTTCAACCAAAGGCGTTGGCTACATCATCAGCAAGGATCTTCAACTGAGCAAGTAAGCTGTAATTATCCCATTCACTATACGTCCTCCCATAAATGTACGCGAAGCTGAGAACTTCGAGGTCTTCATAGGGGCCTAACGGCACCGAGCATTAGGGTGTGGGATATCCGGTCCGCCACTGGAGGCTGACCTACAGTTTGTCTCACCATATCTTGAGCCCGGCGTTTTAGGGTTCAAAGAAACTAGGATGTCGCCTGCTCTATTATGAAAGGTTGTAAACCCGTCCAAATTTGACGGGAAGGATGGACCTCTCCGTAATAACAAAGTACAATCACATCCTATGAAAGTTGGTTGCAACCTCCCGAGTATCGAAAACCACTTGTAAGTAGGCCTGGCTTTAGTGGTTTACTCTTCTTGCTGCGCCTACACTACTAGAATGCCGCGCAAGATCAACGTTTCAATTACACTCGCTCCATCAATATCATCCCCATAGGCCTACAGGATATAGGGCCAAGGTCGCACTGGATGTGACTGTACTTTACTGCTCTGCGGAGTCCACTTCAGCTGTCAAACTGTGATACGTTTACAATGTGACCACCACGGCCTGCGCTCTTTGAACCTACAAAAACGCCGGGCTCAAGATATGATGAGACAAACTATAGATATCACCGCGACCACCGGCGATCAGGCGCCAGCCTGCGTACGAGCGCAACAATTCGGCACCAAAACGACATGTAGATCGCAGCACTGGCGGCGCGCTACGTCACAACATGGCTGGCGTAATTGTGATTCCGGGCTTTGGCGCTAACGTGTGTTAGTCGCGCCGGTTTATGACAATTCGGGGATTATTTCCGATCTGTTCACTCACATTTACCTTTCTCGCACACGCATTAAATAAGATGTATATTTTCATCTACGGTTTGCAAACAACCACAAGTAGGCGTAATTGCGTAGGTAGGCCAACTATAGCCAAAATTGAACCTTCCTATTCTTATATTTCTGAATGGGATAGGGATGAAATGTGAAATATTATATAATAATATCATCATAATAGTTGGGTATATTATTATGTGTGAGCGTAAGATATCCAGAAAATAATTCATAAGCAGATTATTATTTATTATTTAATTACTACTATAAGTAAAGTTGCCCGCCGAAATTGGTATTGGTCCAAGGAATTATTACCAAATTTGAATTGAGAATGTTAAGTTTTTGAAGTGAAACGAGTCTGTTTGTTGTATCAACAAATATTTTGCAACAAATTGATATAACACTGAACAACAACTGAAGTGCAAGGTGCAATATTTAACGTTTTCCCGCGATAATGTAATAACAATAAATAGTACAACTTGTATTATTTTCATCATATTCCCTGAAAATGTCAATAAATTAGGCCTACATCTATGCTATAATCCGGATGTTGTCAATTTGTAATCATCGACAAAGTGTGCTTTATTCAGAACATGACGAAACTTCTAAAAATACTTGGCTGCAGAAATTGGTATTTATTATGAAAAGTGTTCATTGAAAACGTTTTTTCGAATTTATTACTATACATAGGCCTACCTTTTTTGTTGTTGATAAAAACGCACTACATTGTAGTAATTTTGAGGTAGCCTATCACATACGAAACAAATTGAATGTAGGCCTATGTGCTATGTAGGCCTGTATGTGTAACAATTGGGAATGGTGTGATAGCCTATTGGCATAAGCATGAATTAAAATTATTGTCAGAAATTGTAAAACGCGATTTAATATGAGTGTCGGTGACGGGCAAAAAACAATATGTATAATTATTAAAAAATGAACATAAATAAATAATAAATCTATCAAACACAACGGGAAAACTCAGTGGGTGACACCACGCTGTCATATGACTATATGTTTTCGGACTTTATCCCTGGACTTAAATGTAAGAATAATGTTTTTATTAAGAGTAGGCCCTACCGAAATTTAAATTGAGATCACGATAATTTAAAAGTTGTTATTTAAGTGTAAAGAGTTGTATTTTAAAAGAGAAATGTAGGCCAATGCTTAACCATTCGAGACATAACCCTTGCGTCAGGTGTCCACTTTATGGTGCACTTACAGGCCCCATTCTTTCATTTAAAATTTGTTTTCTTGTGATAACCATATCACAAATATTCTTTATTTTATTTCTAACGTTCAACATCCGTAAACAAAACGTATCACGCCGAAAACTCAACTTTTTAGTTACATCTACACGTTCTTCCACGTTATTTGCCGCTGTGTCTACCTGAGTGATCACTACTGCTAGGGTTCTACGTTCCGCCAACAGGGCCGCACTAGTGTGCTTTTTGGTGCCGAATGGCCACTCATCTCCCTGGCTACCCAGTGCATTGCAGATCCAGCAATCTCCAACCCCCCCCCCCCCCATACCCCTCTTCAAGAAGTCGAGCACGTACTAGGGAAAATCGACGACTATACGTATTGTAATAACTAATAAGGAATAATATTGTATTTCGGCTTATATGTTTATTTTTCTTTCATAGTTGGATCCAACCTAAATTCAAACCGGATGTCAGTAGTTATAGTATTCTGAAAATGCTAAATTATAATGCAACTTCTTTTTATCCAGATCTTTCATTGGCTACTGCATGCGTATCCTAGAATACTCCTTCTCATTTTCAATTCACTACATTAAGCCTTCAGCAATTGCTACAATATTTTTGTGTACTATCATAGCTCTCAGCAAGCAGGATCTAGGGCTGTACCAGCGGGATCTGCAAGCAGGCGAGGACGTCTGCAGCTCTCTGGAGGTGGCGCGGCTCAGCGCTAGCGAGCCAGAACAGGTACCTCTTCTCCCCTCACCGGGAGAAGTTGTATTGAGTTGTGTTCCCCATTTGTCACTGTACATGTTCATACCAACCTGTTTTGTAAGGGTAGATCATTTTCACGGTAATAATCGCGTAGGTAGAGTTAGTGCAGAGTGCTCGATTAAGTACAAGGTAAATAGCAGCCACGTTACGTACACAAAAACTCCGAGATTAAACATTAATACGTTATCGTGTAGGTCCTTAGGCATCCGCCAGGCCTGCAACTGCTACAATACCATTCGACTCCAAAACCCAGAACTTTCATCTCACTACCGATTTGTAAATTTAATATTTTAATATTACTGTTCCAGGGAACGAATTCCTACTTAGAGAACACTTAAAGGAGCACGTAACCTCAGGATCTTGCAAATTATAGTTATCTTATGGGAACTTATAAATAATTAAAAATGTATTTTAGTTAAAGTGTTTCTAACGCTATTGAAACCTGCTCGAATTTAGAAGTAAACATAAATATCATAAACGTATTGCATCCCTAAGGCCCTGCTGTTTACATTTTACCGTTTGTGACTTCCTGCGTCTTTCCGAGGATGGCAGGAACCCACTTCAACTTATTGTTTTTTTGGTTAATTTCTATGAAATTGTATAGCTAACTTTGACAGGAACTTTAAAAAATGAGAACCTGTTTAGAGAGCTGTATTTTCCTATTTTTTAATATAAGAGCTAGTGTGACTAAGTTCCCTTTACTAAGTTCTTTATTTTGTGGAACTTGCCCGTACTGGCCATCAAAGCGTATACTCTGTGCCGTTGTGCGGACACCTTGTGATTTCGTGTGATTCCTTGTTATTTCTACTAGGAATCTTCGCAAACGTTTTTTAGTCGCGTTGATGAATGAGCTTTTTTGTAAGTTTTTAGTTTGCGTGGGATCTCTTAACTTATCTAGTGCTTTTAGAACGCATTGTAGGTGATTGTTGTCATTGATTGATTTGATTGCATATTGCTTAAAGGCATTGTCCGTGTTTCCAACAAGTATCTTTTAAATAACTCTTTAAGATTATTTATGAAAAGAATGTATTTGCAAAAAATGCCTATTGAGGGTGGTGTGGGTGTATGGGGCTTTCTTTTCAACCCGCCCGAAATAGTTTTGACGTCGGTGCTGGGCACGGTCCTCGCTCTTGCTACCTGCTACGGAGCAAGCTATTCAGTGTCGGACGTTCGAACTCTTTAGTTTGCCGTTTAGAGAATTGTAGTTTCATATCATACGTGTTTTAAATTTATATTTATACTAGCGCTGGTCATCGTTTATGTTACGTGATTTTAGTTATTAGCACTAGTGTTTTAATTTGACATTTTGAGCGAGTTTTTAGTGCAATGTTTAACTTTGTGTCAGCCTGAGTAGTTGCAAGTTGTAACTTTTAATAATTACATATTTACATTCAAAACTACTATTTCTTGTTTTATATTTTATAACTCAAACTGTGACTCACGTGTGAATAGTTACATATCTGTGCTCAGGGCCAACGTAAGCGAGATTACATTTGGCCGCCCCCAGTGGTGTCATCCAAAAATAATTTAAAGGTAAACGATATTTGAAAAATAAATTACACCATACTAGTTATTTTGTCATGTTTAAACTGAAAAATAACAAGTCAAGGGATTTCAGTTTTATTTATGAAGGATATACACTAAGTTGATTTTGAACGTAAAAAATGTCAATTATTGATTGCCTAACTAAACCATCATGTGTATAAAAGAAGGTTTTGCACAATAATAACGACATTTTTTAAATAACTTAAATTTATCTCAAAAACTAAAACTAAACTTCCTGCACTCGATCTAAAAACTTTTAAAATGCACGTAAAGTAAATTATTTAACGCCCCACCCCCGGTTCCTGCGCCACTGGTGGACAGATAAATCTACACGACGGTGGAGAGTGGTAGCTATATACTCCCCACTCGGCACAAGTTTCGGAAAGAATATTATTACTCCCATAATGATTAACATGTAAAAAATATTATGGAAATCAATCCGGAAATTAAAAAATCCATCTCTGCGGGGTAAATTAATTACATCCTACGGCAGTGTTTCCCAGATTAATGAAATTTAGAAATTCAAACAATAAACCATCGAAAATGTGAAATCTGAGCTTCCGTGATCTGACTGAGTCTTTTGGCCGCATTTTGCGTTCGAGAGGTGACAATACGGGAGTACAGATTCATGTGAAACGTCAATGTTTGGTAAAGTGTTGAATGTTACATTTTTGTTATAGGCCTACCGCCTACTATAAAAACTTTTTTGTTAGTATTCAGATAAAGTGGTATTTATCTTGTTCTTTCAACATGTAAAATCGGTTGTTAGAAGTGTCAAGGCGGCAATGCCGCCCCTTGGAATGTGCCGCCGTGAGCAGTCGATCACGGGCCAGCGAGCTTGAGCGAGGCCTTCCTCGGCTGGAGCCAGCCTAGCAGGTAGCCCTGCAGTGACGTCACCATAGGCGGCCTACGCGCTGTGCAGGGCTTTAGTAAAAGCGTGATTATTTGAGTTCCATAAGTCTCAGCGACCTGGATTTTTTTGTATTGTCCTTGAATTGAATCAAGGCACCTTCTGAGGAGCTTGTTATGCAAACCGAGACAATTCCTTTAACGTCTCATATTTATGCAACTTGGCTAATCGAGACGAAGGGAGGGACGTAAGGGATGACGGGGGAGGACAAGGGGTGGACAGGCCTGTGCTGGTCAGAACCAGCCACAAGCGTATGGGGAGGGCAGGGATTCCCCCACGTCGTGGTCGTCTCCGTCTGTGTCATCACCCGCCATTGTGGTTGCCGTCGGGGAGGTAGTCAAAGGGAAGGGGAAGTTCCCCGTCGACGACCCAAAGCTTGCCATTAGTTTTCAGGGAGAAAAACTCTCCTAATCACGGGCCAAACCACGAGAAGGTTGCGAGTTGGAATTTGATGGCCCGTGATTGTTGTCAAGTTTCTATTGTTACTTGTAAATTTTTATAAGGTACCTAAAAAAAACTTAATTTAAAACCTTTATTTATATGGTTTCTGAATAATTTTTTCAACTTTTTCTTTCAAAAAACAATACATCACCATTACCTTAATGTCCATGTAAAATATGAACGTTCTATCCCCACCCGTTTGGTCAGAATCGGCCCAAATGTCACGAAAATATCGCACTAAAAATCGGGAAAAAAATCATAAAAGTACGAAATTCACGAGAAATATTTTTTTGATTGTACCCAAAATGTGGCAAGTCTAAATATAGAGATTTCGAAGGTCCCTTCCAATTTTCATCAAGATCGCATATGCCGTTTGCCCGGTAGAGTGCGAACGAACAGACAGGAAAAAAAAATATTTAAAAAAAATAAGGTTGCCCATCGATATTGATACACACAATTTATTTTGATATCGATATTTGTTTTCTACATCGCGATATTTCAAAGTACCTACCAAAATTGAGTTAAAAACGCGTAAAAATGAAAACATTTAGTTTTGAGTAGCTTCGGCATCGAGTAATTCTGCAGTATCCAGTCGACATCGCGTATGTTTGCTGCCTAGAGTGCACACGGCACGGTTCGAACTGGCGTCATACAGTGTCGTGGCGATGGGAAGACGCACATGTTGGGGGAACTGCCATGGAAACTATATTTAAAAATTGGAGGGAAAATATCGATATATATATCGATATCGTTTGGCCATTTTTTTCGATATCGATAATGGATTTTCATATCGTTTCCCTATAAAAAAAAAAACATTGGAGCAAAATTTTTTGAAGGGTCAGTGAAATTGAATTCTTCGCTTCGCTCATCCAATAAATTGTTACTTGTTGCGGAAATGATCTAATAATTGGTCTGGGTAACACTGCATGAACGGAGGTAATTTCAAAAGTATGTACCCTATTATAAAACATTAGCAGGAGAACTGCGGCACAGAAAGGGAGACACGATAGCGGTCAGAAACGGTTTTCAAATTTGTAAAATACGGATGTTGGGAACCACTCATTTGTGGTTCGACAATAGAAGTTGGAATGACATGGGAAAACGTATAGGGCCTATTCAACCCTCTACCAACAACACATGTATTTTATTTTAATAAGAAATGTAAGTATGTTTGTAACCAGGTACACAATTGGAAGTAGAATAGAATAAAACAAAATGGATTATACTGTTCTTCAATTCTACCTATCCGAGCAAAGAGATTAAACTTGACTTTAATAAACAAAGACAACAATACATCAGTTGACTGTAGTTCATTGTTGTGTCTGCATTTTTGTAGTTAGATTTATTTAGTTGTCCTCGTTTTCTAAGTGAATAGGCCTAGGATAGATATTAAATAAATAAATATAATAAATAAAATAACCTATGAATATATTTTCTCGTTTGTGTTTTTTTGTGTTTGTTTGCGCTATGCCTTACAAATAACTACCGGTACTTTCATTTTGTGTTTTTCAGGGAACCCTAGAAATATCTCAAATGCAGACCTCATACGTTTTTGAGTACCTTTAAAAATTATTTCTAGTCATACGCATTTTAAGTGAAATCCAGGGGCAGCACTGTCGGTGGGCGTAACGTGCATCATGGCCGGCCGGAGTAGCATTAGGAGTAGTCCTTCCCTAAGCAGCTGTGTATAAACTGACGATTTGAATGCTCAATAATCAATCGTTTGTGAATGTTGTGATATGTTATTGGGTTGTAAATTATTGTTTTGACATTAGTTAGCCTGTTGTGATGTTCAAAGTCATCCTGCAACTCATTGAAATATATTTAATTTCTTTTTCCGAAGAGTCAATTTAGGCCTACTTTTCCCGATCGGTCCTGATTTGATTTCCTACAAAACTAGATAGTTCCGGGCCATGTGTGACAGCATTATAGGAAATTGTTTTACTTGCATCCGTGTAATTTCTAATAGACTAGACCTACAGCCATTTCGTTTACCCATTTATTCGGAAAAAGCCGTTTCCCGTAACCTAACGTACGTCGTTAGTGGTGCTAAACTCGGAAACTCGCAGCTAGGGGAGGGCCTAGGCCCTCCTACAGAACGCCTAGATCTGTCTGAGAAACAATTTCGTGCTCAAAATTGTTATCAGAATCTTTTCTCCATGGGTGTAATATTATATGGTATTGACCAGCGTTATAGTTTATATTAAACTAGAAAACGCTTAAGTCCCGCCGCGTTGTTGGATGAGCGTATATGGTGCATTGAGCTGCCATGTGTTTACGCGGATTTTCTGTTGTTCTGTGAAAAATTCATTACTTAGTCGAAGATTTTTTTTATTAAATTAAATTAAATAAAAAATTAACTCAATTTTTTTAATTAAACTAAATTAAATAAAAATTAACTTAATTTTTTAATTAATCGTAATTTTTTAAAAAGAAAAAAATCGTAAAATTGCAATTTTCATAAGAAATAATTATTCGATTGCGTTTAAATTTAACACGATATATTAATTCATGAAATAAAGGTTCTGTAAAAAAATCATTACAATAGGATAAAGCATGTAGGTGTTATAAGTCAAAGAATTGTTTTAAAAAAGAAAAAACCCGTAAAATTACGATTTTCATGAGAAATAATTTTTCGATTATGCTCAAATTTCACACGAATATCTTAATTCATAAATAAAGGTTCTGTGAAAAAAATCATTACAATCGGACAAAGCATGTAGGTGTTATAAGTCGAAGAAATTTTTTAAAAATCGAAAAAATCGTAAAATTGCGTTTTTATGAGAAAAAATTTCCCGATTGCGCTCAAAAACGTGGCAGTTCTAAGTTCAGAGATTTCGAAGGCCTCCATAAAATTTCATCGCAATCGGAGTATCGGTTTAGCCGGAATCGTGTTAACAAACACACAAAAATACAAAAAAAAAAAAAAAAAAAAAAAAAACATTCCGGATTTTTTCTCCAGTGTAGTGAAATGGAATCTTTGCTTCGCTCGCTACGCTCATCCAATAAGTTGCTGAGCGGGCTCGAAAATATCAAACAAATGATTGATGTGGTGTGTGTACACACGCTCACTTATAGGCCTAGAAATGAACGACCTTATGACAAGCTGATGCTCGATCATCGCATGTTTTTAACAATCTTGCAATTTTATTTCATTCATATGTAGTTTGAAAATAATCTTACACTATTAAAATGCCACCTACAGTATTTTTTCACGATTTAACTGACGAAAACATCCTACATTGAGAGCTGTGTGTATACACACACCCACTTGTAGGCCTAGAAATGAACGAACTCATGAAAAGCTGATGCTCCATCATCATGTGTTTTTAACAATCTAACTATTTTATTTCATTCATAGATAGTTTAAATATAATCTTATATTATTTAAACAGTCCCCTACAATATTTTTTCCCCGATTAAACCGACGAAAACATCCTACCCTACTCCGGGTTACTTCAAATGTTATCGTACCGTAAGTTCAACTTTCACGCTTATTTTCATTAACATTTTCCTATCTAGGACGCATACAATGTGGCTACTGATATTCCACTAGACTTACAAACTCAATTTCATAAATTGGTGGTGTAGTTTTGTCTGTATTGAGTGTTTATTTCAGTTGTGATCCATTGCAAGTGCCATAGGAAAACATACTTATAAGCGGCCATATCTCAACTTAATGCTATTCCGGCGGGTTCGCGCTTCGCTCACCAGATGTCAGCCACTTTGCTTTTAAGAGTATTTAATAGACAGCCTTTGCGATGTGCATGCAGAGACTTGGTCAGAAGATGTTTTTTCGTATAAGTTTTTATGCTAGGCCGTTGAAAAATTCAACAACCTACAACTTTGAACGATCTAGGTTATAAAAACAGAATATTTTTTAAAAAGTGATGGGAACCAAAGAAAAAAATCATAACGTTGTACATTTCGAATGCGTAGCCTATTGCGGACAATTGAACAATGGTATAAAGTTTTAGCTCATTATCTAACATAGTTCACGTCAAGCCTAACAACTTGGCATTATTATGTATTGTTTTTAAATTAAAATTCATGAAATTTTTACCTTCAGTTATTCACAGAAATTTGATCCGACAGTGAATACTACTAGCGCTTTCCTGATGTAGCGCGTCCAGAAACTGAACTGCTTGGAAGAGCCGTTGGAGGGGTGGTACTAGCCTAGGCGCCAGTCTCGCACAGGGGTAATTGGTGGTTGTCTGTTGCTCAGAGAAGCCTTTTGTTAGGTCGCAGGCATGGTCGAAGGACCCAAAGAATATCCTTTTACTATCGGTCGCAAGTAGATTTCGCATTTTGTTAGACGATATGTTCGAGAAAATCAATTCTAATCCTAATGCCACAGATTGCTTCGAGATATTTTGTGTTTCAGCACTTACAGCGGAAGAGATCCGGAATAAACAAATTGTACAGAAATCGTTCTTTTTCATTATATTTAATTTAACAAACTCAAAATCTAGAAAAATCTAAGGTGTCAAAATTTTATCTTATTTGCATATTATATTATAATGATTCAAAAATCATTGAAACATTAAAACAATAGTTATATTTGTTATGGACTAACATTTCCACAATAAACTAGTCAATTTCAAGCCAAATGAGAATATGAGTAGTTAATTTGGGTTACAAATGGAATTTCTGCTACTAATTAGATTGACCAAGTAAATTATTATTGGTAATTCTGGATATTAAATTCGAAATCTTACCGTGGTCAACTATAACAATAATTTCAACGTTTCAGTCTAACACAAGATATCGATATCCTAGACAAGGTTACTTTTCAAGTATAGTGGATAGTGAAATAGCTTATCAAATTGAATGAATCGAATATTAATTATTAAAATAATTTATTTAAATTTTTGGAAGTTTCCATTTCAACATAGTGTACATTTCTACAGTTAGAGCCGGAAGTTTGCCAAATAAACATGATATTAGATTAGTTTAGTTCTGGTAAGTTGTGAAATGTGCATGTAGGCCTATATAATCTCATTTCATTTAAAATATATTAATTACGGTAAGCACACTTATTCACCTTATTTATTTTTAGAGTTCAACGCAATCAAGTTCAGCAATATGATATGATATCAACATAATTACCCCACTCAAGCATTGTAAAGATTATTGTTCAAGCTACATTCCATACATACACACACAAACTGCAAATTTACTACAGTAATTAATTAATCAATTAGTTCAAGTAATTACTTGTTACCCGTTCAACAAGCAATTAACGTAGAATAAAATTTTTAACACTATTTAAAGAAGACTATACCATTGTTATTTTATGTATGCTTACATTATTATTTCAAGTTGACTATACCCTGGTTGAATCCATAGCCATCCATACATACAAATATGGAATTTGGTCCATGTTTGACTGTCTGAGGCGTGATCTGCGAGAATTTTTTCCTGGAACTTTCTAACAATCTTACAATAACATTTACCTATTTCCATACAAATGCACGTGCAGTTGCAAACAATCTAAATTTTCGTCAGTCGGATGTCAAATTTCAGGGAGTATAATTAGTTGTCGTTACATTTTTTAGTCCATTCGAGTTTCGAATAGGTGGACGAAGTGTTGCAAAACTAGAAGGTGCCATTGTTACTTGAAAGTGAGTCGTTTTTTATTACTCTGTAGAGTTTCATCAGTGTAAAATGTATGCCTGCAATATATTTTCGGTATGTGCATCGTGCATATGTTGTAATTTCTTACTACAAATTATTCAGAAATTAAAAAAGTCCGCCCCAACCGGGATATTTTTTCTGATTTGTAGTAAATCATTACACCTACGAGAGTGTTTCTCGACTAACCAAATCGAGAAATTACGATGTATTTATAGTAACAACAATACAGACGCGGTTCGCGTTGATTTTGAAACTATTTAGGCTGATGTGTGTATTCAAGTATTTTTGCGTTGCAAGTTTGGTGGATTTATTTTTTGTTTCGTAATATTTTCCCTGGAAATTTAAACTGTGGTATCATACCTAAGGTCGCGTTAGACAATAACTTTATAGATAAATAGGAGAACTCTATTATAAAATGAAACAATATTCGTTGTTTGTTTTGCAGGAATCGAATAGATTTGTCTAATTGTGTAATGAACTTTTATCTAAGGAACTTGACGTTGTTACGTTGCGTGAAAAGGGGGCACGGGGTGTAAATATATCTAGTGCATCATGACAATCAGTCATTACTGGTAACTGAAAAAACGTTGAAAAAGTGCTGTTATTTTTCTTCAAAAATCATTTACACTGCAACTCAATCAATCAATGTCATAAAACACAAACAGTGTCGTCTGCGTATCAAATAATTTATAAGGCTATGTCCCCCTCAATCTACACACCTAAGAAACGTAAATTCTAGTATCATGCCCACAAGTTTCCATAAATGACGCAAAACTATGTTGTGCAAATAAAATTCATGTTTTATTTCTTTGAGAGCTGGTCAAGATTGCATTCAGTTGCAATACAATAAGATAGGGTTTGACATCCGCTTCAGACAGTGAGACGACAGCGAGAGAAAGAGAGAATGGTATGTGTGTATGGCCAGGCATCTTTCTGACAATGAATGGTTTCCTAGAATTTTGACAGCGAGAGTTATGGAGATTTGCCTTACAATAACAGAGACACAAAAATCCCAATCCAAAAAAGGCAAATCAGGACAAAGATGTAGCTATGTCAACTTTTATAACAAACTTTAATTTAATTACTGTAATTTTATTAATGTGTTACGTGAATGTCACACCGCCGAACTGTGTCACACCAACGTACCATACTTTTATTGTCTACTTTTCTTGTTTATAGTTTTCGCCAATTTACCGTGCTGTGTGTGAGACCGATGTACTAATTTATTATTGTCTACTTTTTATGTTGACAACTTGTATCATACCGCCGTACTTAAAAATATTTTTAATGTGTACGAACACGCTGCTATTTATTATTGCTGCTTTTCTTTTGTGTAAACTGCTCACAAGTCACACCGACCTACTATTTATTAACTGTCACTTTATTATTGTCTGCTCTTCTTGTTTACAAATTGTGCTACACCATTGTGCTTGTATACTTTTGACTACATTTCTTGTTTAGTTGTTTACTGTGTCACACCACCATAGTATAATTTACTTTCTTCTTTTGTTGCACAAACTGTGTCACACTTACTTTCTTCTTTTACCGTTTAGTGACTAATATATAGGTACTACTTTACTAAGCCCCCCTTTCGTGAATGCCTTTTATAGTCGCGTTGATGGACGAGCGTATGTGGCGTATCTCCCCCGCTATCTTTCATTTGTTAATAAATTGTAATAGTTTGATTTTCTCAAAATAGTTAGTTAGTTATTGGGGTTTTAGGGCACAAAAAAGGAAAGCTATCAGTGCCCATAAAATACACTTCTTTGATTGTACTCAAATTCATGCCATATTCAAAGGTTTTGAAATAGTGTGACTCGTTGGTCTAGTGGTCAGCGTATCTGCTTCCAATGCAGCAGTCCAGGTTCGATTCCCGCGAAAGTCAGAAGTTTTAACTTCTGATTTGCACGTAAGTCCATCAGTTTCGTGTCTTAATAATTTGTAAACGTGACGTTGGAGCCGTCCTAGCAACGAGGCACATAATAAATTTAAAGTAGTTCTGAATCGATCTAGTTGATTCTGGCGTTGATCCGCGAGTGTTCGCACTGTCCATACCACTGAGTGCTATATTACCTATTAAAAATATCGATCTTTGGTTGGTTATCGCTCTCTCGTCGATTGCGTGGTCACTTTGGAGTTTGGTTTACTGTCCCCACTGAAATCAGTTATGTGACTGAGTGTGTAGACTCTAAATACGGATTTATTTATTTACCTGAAATATCGGATTAGCTTGTCCGGTAAAAAGCCAACTAACAGACTAAAACATCGTAAAAGCACTCAAAATTAAAACAAACACACATCATGCAAGATTTTTTAATCGTGGTAGGGCCTAGTCAAATTGGAGTATTCCCTTCGTTCGCTTCGCTTATAGGTTTATTCTATTACTGCTCATCTAGATTGAGAAGAGTTTTTAGTACATACTTGGTTGCGGTTTAATCAATGTTGTGTATTCTTTCTGTTCGAGTTGAATCAATGTGAATGAGGTTGTTGTAAATTGGCATCACATTTAGGCCTACCAATTTAACATAATATGTTGTGGTGTGGGAATGTCTGGCCGGAAAAGTTGTTAAATATTCATTTCCTGACAAACTTTCATAAATTAACACTTTCGTCTACCTATTTTCAAAATCAATCAAAGTTTTAGTTGCATAATTATTTTCAAGACAATGTTGATTATGTAACATATTTTAATCTACAATGGCCATCTGGCTGTGCTTTAAATCTTAAGATTTTTATTGCATAGTTACAAGAAAAATTTTTATTATAGAAACAAATCGTGATGAATAATCCGTGAGGTACCCAAAACTGATTTTTATTTACTCGCGAATTTTTGCAACAACAGAACCTTTCACAGAATGTCATTGTAAGTGTGGAATAATGAGGGTCTGTGAGCCGCACTCCGCAGTCCACTGGCCAGTTATTGAATAGCAAAGCTGTGTCAGCCTGAATGGTAGCTGGCTAGGGTTGTGGGGTGAGGCCAGACAGACGTTTCCCCTCACCGGAAGAATGTCGGCCGAAAAGGTATCTGGTTTACTCGCACTCGTAAATCGAAAAGACATCTGCTTTACCTGCATCCGACCACTCGTCTTTCTTTTCACCACTATGAAATAGTCTTAAATCCGAATAGTGTTAGGCCCTATAGTGTTGTTATAGTGGCACGCATAATATGAAACTCTTTAATACTTTATTTAAATTATCCATTTATTTTGTATGTTAAAATAAAACGAAACTAGACTTATCAAATTACCCTCATAGTCATACGAGTACACAACTGTAAATCTCGTTTGCGAGACCCCTACAGTACATGTGAATTTCCGCTGAAAATCAGGTATTCACCACAAAAAGCAACTAATATTGGAACATGGTTGGTGTTCAAGAGATACCAAACAAAATGTTGTCTACATAGTTTTATCAACTAGGAAAACGCTTAAGTCCCGCCGCGTTGTTGGATGAGCGTAATTGGTGAATTGAGCTGCCATGTGTTTTGCGGATTTTCTGTTGTTCTGTGAAAAAATCAGAACTTTGTTGAAATTTTTTTTAAATTAAATCAAATTAAATAAAAAATTAACTTATTTTTTTTAATTAATCGTAATTTTAAAAAAGGAAAAAATCGTAATATTGAAATTTTCATAAGAAATAATTATTCAATTGCGCACAAATTTTACACAATATATTAATTCTTAAAATTAAGGTTCTGTGAAAAAATCATTCCAATCGGATAAAGCATGTAGGAGTTATAAGTCGAAGAAATTTTTTAAAAATCGAAAAAAATCGTAAAATTGCGATTTTCATGAGAAATAATTTTTCGATTGCGCTCAAAAACGTGGCAGTTCTTAGTTCAGAGATTTCGAAGGCCTCCATAAAATTTCATCGCAATCGGAGTATCAGTTTAGCCGGAATCGTGTTAACAGACAGACAAAAATACAAAAAGAAAAGGAAAAAAAAAGAAAAAAAACATTCCGGATTTTTTTCTCCAGTGTAGTGAAATGGAATCTTCGCTTCGCTCGCTACGCTTGCTACGCTCATCCAATTAATTTGCAGCTAGTCTACCTGTCAGGGGCAGTGGAGTAACTATCCCTTGTTTTTTTTTTGGTGGTGGTGGTGGTGGTGGTGGTGGTGGTGGGGGGGGGGGTGACGATGTTTGTAACCTCAAAATGATAAATGGTCAGCATGGCTAGTGAAAGGGGTATGTAGGTATGGTCAGTGTGTCATCCAAAAATAATTTATGGGTATTATGCTCTTTGCTGGGTAAAGTACATGATTGTGTATAATGGGGGGGGGGACCTTAGCTTATGGGCATAGACCCGGAAAATGGGTTCGATTTTTATTTTAAGAATTTTTGGTGACAAACCCTTATAATAGAAGTACGAAATAATTGCAACAATATGAAAATACCTCAATATCTACATAATATGTCAATAAATACTTCATAATATAAAAAAAATTGTTCCCCCTCGACCCAGCCCCCGTAGTTACGCCGCTGGCCAGGGGCTTTTCTTCCCCGCGCCAAATGACCTTGGCTAGATCGCGTGTTATGAGACTTGGACTGAGAGCATATGTCTCCAGCCATCGCCGATCAGCTCTGTCGTGCTTCTGAGTTGGCAAAATATTGCCATACCCATTTACTTTTTATTGATTAAAAGTGAATCATTCAAAATACTTGTCTATTTAACAACAACCTCCCCCCCCCAAAAAAATAAAAAATAAAAAATAAATAAATGCCACTCACAAGGAAAACTAAACATTTTCTTAAAATTGTCATAATATTATTACCAGAGGTACATGAAAATAGTGTTTTGTGAATAGATGCTACAAAGCGCTATTTTTAACTAAGGTTTTCCAGTCCCGTTTTATTTTATTTTTCGTAGTAGGGATAGTTTGTTTATACACATTTTTATGCATTGATATTGAATTCAACCTTGATGACATAATTTCAAAATAATAATAGGGTATGAAAAATCTTCATACACAAGTTTTTGAAGGTGGCAAAAAAAATAGGTGCTACAAAACGTTATAAAATGACACTTGAAAATGCAATTTTCACGTACCTCTATTTTTTATGCTAATAAGATACTTTTCACTAATATTTATTCGTATTGCAGTAACAAAAAGAGATCTAGGCGGCTAAGCCTATATTGTCATTTTATATAAATATATATAATGTGTATCGATTGTTGTAGATGCACTCCTGAAAACGTGTACAGTTACGTATTTTTTTTGTTGGTGGCAGAAGTGATGTTGTATTCATGTGCGTTACAAATTGAGATAACGATTTTTTGTTATGTATTATTGATATGAGGTATGCCGTATAACTAATGCTGTTGCTAAAATTTGCTAATGAAAATTCCCAAACATTCTTTCTTCAAGTGGTTAGCGAAAACACAGCACGAGTCTGACTCATATTATTTTTTTATCCTATAAAGTATAAGGTTTTTTAAAATTTTTTGGATGAGCGTAGGGAAGATTCCATTTCACTACACTGGAGAAAAAAATCCAGAATGTTTTTTTTTTCTTTCCTTCTTTGTTTTTTTTTCTGTATTTTTGTGTGTTTGTCAGCACGATTCCGGCTAAACCGATACTCCGTTTGCAATGAAATTTTATGGTGGCCTTCGAAATCTCTGAACTTTGAACTGCCACTTTTTTTTAGCGCAATCAAAAAATTATTTCTCATGAAAATCGCAATTTTACGATTTTTTTCGATTTTTTGAAAATTTATTTTACTTATAACACCTACATGCAGATGCTTAATCGGATTTTAATGATTTTTTCACAGAACCTTAATTTTATGAATTAAGGTATCCGTGTGAAATTTGAGCGCAATCGAAAAATTATTTTTCATGAAAATATAAATTTTGTTGGTTTTTTCTTTTTTAATACAATTTTTTACTTATAGCACCTACATGCTGTATTCAATTGTAATAATTTTTTCACAGAACCTTAATTTTATGAATTTATATATTCGTGTGAAATTTGAACGTAATCGAATAATTATTTCTTATAAAAATCGCAATTTTTCGATTTTTTCTTTTTTTAAATTAGTACGATTAATTTAAAAAATTAAAAATATAAGTTTATTTTTTATTTATTTTAATTTAATTTTTAAAATCTTCAACTTAGTAATAATTTTTTCACAGAACAACAGAAAATCCGCATAACACATGGCAGCTCAATGCACCAATTACGCTCATCCAACAACGCGGCGGGACTTAAGCGTTTTCCTAGTTACTACAATAATGTATGTATAATAAGGATGAATGAGAATTTCTTCTATGGAATTTTTTTTGTTTCTTTCTGTCTCGTTCTCGTATAATTAATTGATGACCAATCTGTTCTGTTCTTTACATACGTACTGTAATAATTGTTCTGCAATATTCAAGTCGATATTGTCAAATCATTTCAAGACGGCCAGTACCGCAGTACGTTTGTCGGACTCCTGGACGAAATATCAAAGTGGCCGAGATTGATCTTAGAATCAGACTTCAGTATTAATTATTGAACAAAATGTCATTGTCTGGTCAAAAGTTATACTCATACTCACATCCATTTGTAGATTATCACGATGATAAATTATCACATACCGCAAAATAATTACTCAGATTAGCTTGAAAATCGATTGAAATTGAAAACATCTGTACAACAATAGGGAAGTCTCCTGTGACGTAGATATTAGCGCTGGTGTACAGAATCAGAAGATATTCACTTTAAATACACCATTGCCGTAGTTTATAACACTCTAAAGTAAAAACTGTCTATTCCACAGAGGTACAAAGTTTTACGTTTACTCTCTCCCGCGCTTTTATAAAACCATTAATCGTTATAAATGTATACACAATTATGCAAATGTTATGTCTTAATGTGCAAATTATTGTTTTAAACATTTTGTAATCATATAAGAAACAAATTTTATTCTAACCAGCAAAACTTTTTTTTTTCAATGACCACACGGTGATTAGTTGTACAGTTATGCTGACTTATGACGTTTTGCCCTGTTTTTTCTCGCCATTATTACGTGTATAACTTAAAGCTCACTTTTATGACTGAAAATATTAATTTGTAAATAACAAAAATTTATATTTATGTTTTCAGAAAATAGCCCTGAATATAGTAGAATAAAAAAAAAAGTTGTGAGACTTCCCTATGGGCACCGAGATTAGCCACTGAGCGCGCCACTAAAAATACACGCAGCGCTCTGGGCGGCCACTGGGGGAACAAGTTGACTGAATCACATGTAGAATTTGACATTGCTGTAATGGTGCAAATTGTGTTATTAAATGTGGTTTTCAGAAGGTTCATATGCACGATATGAAACCTACCAATCGCTTATTATCTTATTATCATATACCTGAAAAAGTATAGGCCTAAAACACCATTAAAAAAATAGTTTTGGTTGCTAAACGTCATGATTAAAAGTGGATGTTTTTGTTTGCAATTCCAAACGAGTCACAACTTGACTAGCCCCTATCCAGAGCTTTAAAACCCTGGCTGACACGTGAAATAAGACAGAGAATCGTGATTTCAGTGTCATAGCAAGTCAACAAAGATATCACTAGAATAGGAAATAAATACAAAATACCCAAACTCTGTAACAAAATGCCCTCCAGCTAATTATTTTGAGTATAGTATAGTAGTAGTATAGTAGAACTATAATAAATTTCCCTATAGGGAAATAAGGGCAATTAAATCGATTAATGGGAGTATTATTGATTAATTCAATAATTAAATTATTAAAATATAGCAATAAAGTCGCTTGCCATCATATTTGATAAGCAAATGATCAATTGAGATGTTTTAATTAGGCATTCCAATCAAATGGTTAATTAAGTGAATTAAGGGCAGTAAATGAGAGTTTTTTGGTAAATTAAACTAGTTCAATATATAGGTCTTGTAATGACGAATCGAAATACGTTGGATTTAGATCAAAACAATTTTTAATAAGAGAGTAATTGAAGATATTGTATGAAATCTTGGCTATTCGAATAGCATTAGGTTAAGAAATCATGGACATTATTTTGCTTGGCTAAACTCGCCCCGTCTGACTGTCGCCATATGGCGTACGTGAGAATGCAGGAATGCACAAGGGCGTAATTGCAAATATCAAAGCTAAATCTAACCTCAATTTCAGTGAATGTGGGCTAGGCCTAGGCTGGACTATCGAGTTAAGTAGGGATCTATCTATCATGAGTCCGATTTCAAATTTTTGCATGTGCAAAATACCAAAATGAAAACAATACGACTTCGTCTGCTAGGTTCTATCTGCCACATGATCTGTCAACTGTCATGATGGAAACTAGGGCTAGTCAGTCACAACTTCAGACCTTCCACAGATATGCCTAGCTAGACCTAGGACTGTTGGCTATTACTTATCGGCCAAGGTTCAGGTTTGTGTCTAATTATTACACTGTTTGCATTAGTAAATATATGTAGGGTTACAGAAAAACTTTCATCTATCCGTTCACTGCTTGGACCAGTCTGCCGCGCCATTCCCTCTCATTGTCTCATGGCGTCTGCCAGGAAAACTCTAAAATATAACATATGTTGGCGAAAGAAGAGTCCCATCCGAAAGAACGGTTTAACCTCGACATTAGTCATATAGGTTCCTCCACGTTACCCAGACTGCCGAGCAGACGTCGAGGAGAACGAAGCCGTTACACTAGCTCTTGAACCTTCCATCTGCTCTAACCAGCGGTATTCGCCATCGCAGACAAGCGATATACTCCTAGCGGCCGGCCGTGTCCCTAGAGCCCTTGGGTTTAGCTGCTACGGCCGGTCAGCGGTTAGCGCGTGTTTCAATGGAGATGAAAAAGTATATTTTTTAAAATAAAACGTCGTGAAATAAGCCGCAATGTACTTGTTAAACGGAACCTGGCAGTACCTTACTCGTCTATATATTTCTTAATCAGGAAAACACGAAATAAATCCTCTAAATGTTTGGTCATCACATAAAGTATTGCAGAAACCAAAGGATAAAATATATGCTCAATATTGGGAAATCATAGTTCAAACATTACATCAGTCGTGTAAAAACTAATCCAAGGTTATTGCTATACACAAGTCATTATGTGTAACGGTAATCAACTACTCCAGGGGTAGGGCCTACTCCAGGGGCGCCAGTTTTCTTTAAATTCCGAGGGGTGCTGAAATATTTCATTGACATTTCGAAGGAATTTAGCACTTGTAATTGTTATGATTTGGGTACATTTTATTCAGTAGCGGATCTGGTCCTGATTAGGGCGGGGGGGGGGATTTTTTCTCAAGATTTTCATATAACTATTACCGTATCGGACCGACTATAGCGCCATGTTTTTTTTCCAAAAATACGATCTCAAAAACAGCACTCGCGTTATTTCCGCGCGCTTGCATTTGAAATAGCGCCTGAACATAGGCCGCCCGCAATACAACTCCCGCGCATCGGCTGCTGCGCTTCGCCCCACCCACCCACTCGATGCTGGCTGAGCTCGGGTGAACCTAGCAGTCTCGCTGTCTGCTAGTCGTCGCACAGTATTCGCCGTGATCACGTCGTGACCTAGCTTGACCTACATAGATTTTGAACGTCGGGGTTGTCTATCTACACTGCTAAGAGTCTACGTAACGTAATAATGAGTGATGAAGAAGGAGGAGATGAAATGGCTCAAGATGAACAAATGAAGACTGCTGATCGCGTGGAAAAGAAAGGTTCTTCTGCCATACAAATCAACAAGGAGCTACGGCGTAAACTTCAAAACAATGGTAGCAAACGAGGCTAAATTGCAACGAATAACGTAAGTTCTGCACATAAATATGCAGTTTCCGAAGTGAACATTCAACTATGGAGAAAACAACTAGACCTAGATGCAAATACAACTCGTAAAGCGTTTTGAGGACCTAAGAAAGGAAGATTTGAAGATCTTGAAAATCGAGTTGTGCTGTTCATTCAAGAAAAACGTGTTGAAGGGTTCCCGATTTCACGCGAAACAATAACTTTTAAGGCTATTGAGGTAGCAAGGCAATTGGGAATTCCAAGAAATGAATTTAAAGCAAGTTTTGGGTGGTGCAGACGTATGATGAGGCGTGAAGGCTTCTCACTGCGTCAGCGCACTTCTCTCGCGCAACGTTAGCCCAACGACTTTAATGAAAAGCTGTTATCATTTCAGCGATATATTATCGGATATTGCGCAAAGAACATGACTATCTCCTGGGACAGATGGGAAACGCCGATCAGACGCCGATATGTTTCGAAATGCCTTCAAACACGACTGTGCACACTAAAGGTGCTAAATCTGTCATTGTTAAATCGACGGGCAATGACAAGGCGCGGATCACTGTCATGCTAGCTGTCTTGGCTGACGGTAGGAAGCTCCCCCGTACGTTATCTTAAAGCGCAAAACGATGCCTAAAGATAAATACCACCAGGAATCATTCTTCGTGTTCAAGAGAAGAGGTGGATGGACGAAGCATTAGTAGTGGATTGGCTGAAGGTTGTTTGGGGTCGGCGACCGGGCGCTCTATTGAGGCTGCGGGCTATGCTTGTCCTTGATGCCTGCAGAGGACACCTCACTCCACGGACCAAACAACAAGTGGCATCAATGAACACTGATCTGGTTATAGTTCCAGGGGAATGACGTCCCAGTTGAGGGTACTTGACGTGGTAGTGAACAAGCCATTCAAAGACTATGTGAAAAAAGAATACAGTGCGTGGTTGTTGGCAGGTGACCATGCTCTTAACACCTACAGGCAAGATAAAGAAGCCATCCATTCCACTGCTCATGCAGTGGATACTCGTTGCATGGAACAAGATTTCCCCCGACAGCATTGTGCGTGGTTTAAAAAAATGCTGTATTTCAAATGAAATGGATGGAACAGAGGATGATGTTCTGTGGGAAGAGGAGGGGGAAGTTGAAACTGCTGATGAGGACAACTCATCTTCCGACCAGGAATCAGACTGGTGAACTGTGGACGGCATATATGTGAGCTTGTGCTTGGCCCTACCCTGTTAAAAACCATAGGCCTGTAGGCCCTAACATTGTTCAAAATGTTTTGTTGTAAGACTGAAACTTAAGCCTATTCATTCATTATATTGTAAAAAAAAAAATGTTTCATGTAGGCCTACATTTTAATTTTCTTTGATTGGTTTTCATTGGTTGGTAAAGGAATTTGGCATTTAGTGTTATTAAGCGAGCGAAGCGAGCGTTTCCATTTGACTCTGCCGGAAAAAATAGTCACTAGTTTTTTTTTTGTATGTCTCGCCACAACGTTTGAATGGAGGCTCGGATCGATTTGAAATTTTGACCATCCGCAAGCTTTGTTCTCGATTGAATGCCATTAGTTTTGTGGCAAAATCGTTCAAAAAGGTAAAAAGTTACATTAAAGTTAATCGAAAGTTTTTTTTTCAAACTAAACGGCGACAAAATCTGAGGTGGCCAAATCATTTAGAATGTCCGTCCGGTCACGAATATGTTAATTTTATTTTGATCCGATAAGTAGTGTAAATGGAAATTGCATTATAACAAAAGTAACGTTGCCATGGCAACAAAAAGACGCGCGAAGTTTCTAATGCACTGCCACCTAGAAGTAATCAAAATACTTTAGAGGAAGCAGTGTATTATTTGTCACCAAAGAGTTTAAATAGTTTTCCCAAGGAGTCAAGGTCCTCTAGATGGCGGTGGATTTTATCCACAAAGTAAAGGTTTACACACGGGTTTACCCAAATACCTTGGCAATAATAAATAATATTGGAAACATGGCCCTGTGGAGAGCAAAAGTCGCAAATTTTTAAATTTAAAAAAAATGTGCAATGTGGGTCTAGCTATAGCACGTGCTCGCTTATCAACGCATCCAACTGAGCGTTTCCTAGTTTTATTTGAACAAAATTATCTATGTACCGACTACTAATACTGGAATGAAACCTTTATTAATACACTAAGTCGTCCTAGCAATGAACAGCAATAGTAACTCGTTTTGACCCCCGCTCAAAATCAGTTCTTGTAGCTGAGAATGAGCGAGCTGACTCTAAATAAGGATTAAATAATGCACGGTTAAAAATATATTTCACTGACCAGTGTTGGCAATGCGTTGCCCCCTCTGCATGGTAAGGCTTTCTTCTTAACAACTACCGTATTGGACCGAATATAGCACAATCTAGAATATAACACGACCCCCAATTTTTTGGCATCATTTCAAGAAAAAAGAAAAAAATTAAAGAAAATTAAAATGTACAAGAAACATGTTTAATTTCAATGAATGGTCTAAAGTTTCACTCTAACAACAAAACATTTTGAACAATGTTAGGGCCTAGTCCTTTGTTTTTCAACAGGGTAGGGCCAAGCACAAGCTCACATAGGCCAACCACAGTTCACCAGTCTGATTTAGGGATTACAAATTGATCATTGTGACCAAGAATTGATTCGGGATCGATTCCCAAGAAAAAACTTTTAATTGCACGCACTGTTATTTTGGTGGTTATTTTCCGCGGAACCCGTGATTACGTCACCCGCGCGCTTTACGCCACGGGATCGGCTGGCGGGGAGTAGGTAGGCATACATACAGCAGCCGATGCACGGGAGTTGTATTGCGGGTGGCCTATGTTCAGGCGCTATTTCAAATGCAAGCGCGCGGAAATAACGCGAGTGCTGTTTTTGAGATCGTATTTTCGGAAAAAACATCACGCTATATTCGGTCCAATACGGTAAATTGAAATAACTAACACAATAGTAATATTTTGCGGTGGTACAGTAAAGAATCTAGGCCTGCTTGAAGTAGGCGAGCCTATACCTCTTCTAGGGGTGAACCCAAGGCGGCCGCCATCTTTGAAACTGACGTCACGCGCAGAGGACCTTGAGATGGCGAATACGTGTATCTCAGGCAGAGAGTTCGCTCATTCGCCCCTGACCACGCCCGCAGGTTGCTTAACTTTGGTGTTCGAGCGAAACGACCTCGGCTAACGCTGCTATAGTAGTTTAAACGTGTGAGAGATTGTATCAGCTCACTGACTGAAGCAGAGGCAGTTATAGGAGCTAATGACGA
>JAMZAV010002239.1:0-103552 GCA_024449915.1 Sweltsa coloradensis | reverse complement strand
AACTCGGATGGCCGGTTCATTGGTTTATTTGCTCTCGTAGCATAGCTGATATGGTAAAATGATATATGACACATGTAATGGATAAAGGAACATAAATACACACGATACACTTCATACAGGGTATTCTAATGATTTAATAGCTTGTAAATCAAGCTCACAAACACACGTACACAATTAGGCCTACATGTCTATAAAAACGTATGTCTAGGCCTAAACTCGACGCAGTAGGCCTAGGCCTAGAATGCAAACATAGGCCTAGGCTAGCTCTCTTTCTCATGTGGGAAAACCTCTCACTACTATGCTCGCGCTGAAGCTCTCGACGCAAGATAAGTCTGGGAAAGAAATAAGATAAGCCCAGGAATAACAATTCAATGCGTCGTGATTACGAATTTCGTGAATCGGTTGAAACATGATTGCATCTAGTTCCACAACGACCATCTTTGAACAGCTGTGTGTGAGATGAGATGGTTGGATCGTATGCGCACGCGCAGGCGCGCGACGCACACTGATCTCTATATGCTCAGTAACACTGACGCTTACCGGCGATGCGCCCGACGCACACTGACCACTGAACTCTATATGCTCAGTGAACTGATGCAGACTGCTCGAAAGTCGAGATATATCGCCGATCTATCTTCTTTGCACTCACTCGTAAGGCATGCCTTCAAATGTATGCGAGTACATTTAAAAAAGTGCGGCGCGGCGTCTGTAATTATTTTTATGTTTTATTTACGTATTTAAAACTTTTTTTTTTTTTTTTTTTTTAATTTTTTTTTAATTTTTTTTTTTGGCGGCTTGGTTAACACGGTACATCGGATAAGCGGAGATCGGATAAGAGGGTTCTTACTGTATTTAGGTTCTAGTGTGAAAAATGCCTATCGTCTAGTTAGATTGGGGTTGACAGGTTGGGAAAGCAAAGAGAACATAAATTCCAGCCTGAAGGGCTGGGAGCAACAAAACTTTTCACCTGCTGATGACAACTGCAGCTAATTTAAAGTTGAGTCATGGATGTTTTGTCTCCCGAGCACTAGAGTTGGAAGGGAAGCCCCCTTACTGTTTGTGCTGACGGTGTGCCCCAGTATGAATGGTGTGTGAAGTAACCTTGCTGATGATGACAACATGCATGCAGAATTTGCTTCTTGCGTGGCCCTACCACAGGTTTGGTTATGTGTTGTGAGTTTTGTTTGCATGTAGTTAGCTGATTTTTAGTGGCCACCATCTGCCTGATGAGTCCCAGAAGGACAAAATGCGTTGTGGATAAAGCCCATAAAGGTAACAACTATAAATTAGCTGCAGTTGTCATCAGCAGGTGAAAAGTTTTGTCGCCCCCAGCCCTTCAGGCTGGGATTTATGTTCTCTTTGCTTTCCCAACCTGTCAACCCTTCTCCAATCTCACAGTCATATTAAGCACCATTTAGTGAAAAAAGTCATTCACGAAAATTCAGGGTAGGCCTACAGACGGACGACAGCTTACCTTAAAAAATGTTAGGTAGGTTGCATAGACACAAATAGATGAGGAGGCCTAGACAAGTCGTTTAGACTGACTAGTGGTCTTTATTACTCAGCGTGAGAAGAGTAATTAAGCGAGCGAAGCGAGCGTTTCCATTTGACTCTGCCGGAAAAAATAGTCACTAGCTTTGTTTTTTTTTTTTTTTTTTTTATGTCTCGCCATAACGTTCGAAAGGAGGCTCGGATCGAGTTGAAATTTTGACCATCCGCAAGCTTTGTTCTCGGTTGAATGCCATTAGTTTTGTGGCAAAATCGTTCAAAAAGTTAAAAAGTTACATTAAAGTTAATCAAAAGTTTTTTTTTCAAACTAAAGGGCGACAAAATCTGAGGTGGCCAAATCATTTAGAATGTCGGTCCGGTCACGAATGTGTTAATTTTATTTTGATCCGATAAGTAGTGTAAATGGAAATTACATTATAACAAAAGTAACGTTGCCATGGCAACGAAAAGACGCGCGAAGTTTCTAATGCACTGCCACCTAGAAGTAATCAAAATACTTTCGAGGAAGCAGTCTATTATTTGTCACCAAAGAGTTTAAATAGTTTTTCCAAGGAGTCAAGGTCCTCTAGATGGCGGTGGATTTTATCCACAAAGTAAAGGTTTACACACGGGTTTACCCAAATACTTTGGCAATAATAAATAATATTGGAAACATGGCCCTGTGGACAGCAAACGTCGCAAATTTTAAATTAAAAAAAAAATGTGCAATGTGGGTCTAGCTATAGCACGTGCTCACTTATCAACGCGTCCAACTGAGCGTTTCCTAGTATATTTTTTTAATGTCACCACTTTCACCAGCTGACAGGTGTAGTCAAGATTGAAAGTCACATTAAGCCAAAACCAATTATTTTCAGGCACAAATATTGTTGTTTGTGAAATCTTTGATAGGCTACTCTGTGATTGTGAAATGTAATTTATTATCTTTAGCACAAAACACTTATTAAATGGCGGGAGTAGGCCTATAACCAGCGCACTACCTAGTCGTATGAGTCACTGCGGACGGCGTAAACCTCATTTGATGGAAACATCGAGAACATTTAATTATTCAGCAATTTAGGACAAATATGCAGTCTCCTGAGTTAACATTATATACCCCAACATGGTTTGCTTCAAAATTGCAGCTAAATATTTAGACATTTCAATTACATTTTATAGGGTACCGGTACCGGTAATACAAAGCAGAAATTTGTAAATCAACCTCAGCTGGGGATTGAACCAGGGTCTCCCGCTTCACCGTGCGGATGACTTCTCCACTAGACTACAGATGCAATATAAGATCTTAATATAGGCCTATTTAATTCCTGGACTGTATTTAATATTAGCTGAACAATTAAATCTAGAACAAGGATCACCAGTGCAGGTTTTACAACTCACGGTAACAGAAGTTCCAGTTTGAAAGATGCTGGTTGCGCTGAATGACTCCAACAAGTCCGAGGTCCATCTCTCTCAGTCTGCTGATAACTCGGTTGGACTTTTTGGAGGACGGTGCATCGTCCACAGGCGCCATCTTGAACGTCAGCTGGAGACAGAACAACAGGGTGTGTTATACATTTACTCCTCCGGTTATAACACTTTTACCAATTAACAATAAAAAAATATATAATGGTCCAAAGACTTGCTTTTTGTAAACAATGTAGGCGATTATTGTCACGTAACTATAGTTACTTGTTGATTGTATGCCTGTATAAGGCTTATTTTAAAACCTTTATTTCGAAGCCTTCCAACAATTTTTTTAAACTTTTTCTTTCAAAGGGAATTACATCACTATTACCTTAATGTCCATGTAAAATATGAACGTTGTGGCCCCACCCGTTTGGTCAGAATCGCTGGGCAATTGAAACTGACGGATTAGATAGTAGTAGTAGTAGTAGTAGTAGTAGTAGCCAGTAGTAACTAACATCCTTAAAGTGATTTTGAGCATGTTTCAAGTCATATTTTCACCAAGAAGGAATGCTCGTACCCCAACCAAATTTGGCATGTGTTGTGGGGTACCTAAATCCCATCGATTTTGATAGTTTTCAAATTCACATCACGTTTCATGATGGCTGGGTGACACCTCGAAATCACCCCAACTCTGCTTGCTGTATAAGGTGCCTGAGTGTGTAGCGCACCGCGGCTTGGCTGCGGCGCCCTAACGGGCACCTCGATTAGCCATTAGGTGTACTTAGGAATATTTTAAAAAATAACCATACAAGCTAGAGCTCTAACTTTTTTTTCCTAGTTTAAGAATTTAATTCTTTACACTTTCCCCCTTTCATAACACAGAGAGTGTAGTTGTAAACTATATTTAATTGTGTTTTATTAATCTGTGTAGTTAGTGTACATTTTTTGAATATTTTAACACATGTTTGAATTATTATAATTAAAAGTAATACAAAACCTGTATTATTGAAAGGGGCAAAGTTTTAAGACAGTATATCTACATGCTCTGAAATTTTCAAGACATTTGCAATTATAGTTCCTGAGAAGAATGTACATTGTTAATAATGAGTTATTCTTTATTTATTTCTCATTTGAAGATGTTTTTAATCGTTTTTAGGTAGGTAGGCCTAATGGAAAAAACAGTGTAAAAAAACTGGTCCATACCAACCGAAAAAGTGCCGTAAGGGCAAGATATGCCTGTATGGGAACTCTTTCGGTTGGTATGGACAGTTTTTGATCAGTAGGCTAGGTACTTTAGATTTAAAATAACCACGTTAAAGGTTTTGTAGGTACTGAAGATTTAAAATAGCAACGTTAAAGGTTTTGTAGGTACACATAATAAAAACTGTCCATACCAACCGAAAGAGTAGGCCTGACCAGGCCTAGCTAGGCCTAGGCCTAGGCCTACCCCTGTATGTTACTAATTTTATGTTATTCAACATAAATTCGACAATGTGCATAAAATCTATCACAAGTTAGTCCCGGTATGGCAAAGGCCTACCGTCGGTAATTTTAGGCTACCGGCTCATACCGACCCACTTTAACCACTGGTTCTACCCCCTACCCCACTCACTTGAAAGCCGAAGACGTAGTAGGCCTAGGCCTACCGAACTATTTGGGGGTAGGCCTAGCTAGGCCTAGCTAGGCCAACCTTCTCGCAAACCTGAAACAATAGACATAAAATTGTATTAGCCATTTATTTCGGGACAATATAACTCAACAATTTTAGTTTAAATCAGTAGATTAGCTTACCATAAAATATTGGTAGGCGGAGGCCTAAAATGTCTTCTCTTGGGGTTCTCAGATTGAGGTTATGTTGAAGAAGAGTCGCAGTCCGGCGTCCATCTGCAGTAACTGATACACCGCCGTCTATAGTGTAACAATATATAAGAAGCTCGAGTTCAGATGGCAGTTTCTTTTCCCGCAAAAATATTTAACCATACAAAACGGTGAGGCGCGAATAATCTTCGCTGCTAAAGCGCCCCAAACTACCTAATAACTAGGGAAACGCCAAAGTCGTTGTTAGACGAGTGAGCAAGCCATGTGTTGAGTACCCGGAAACATTCCCTTTTCCTCCCCAAAACCTAAGGCTGAATCTAGCTTGCATGGGCATATTTCTCCTCCACAGTTTATTAGGCTAGAGTGGTGCATTAGGCCTTACAGTGTTGACGCGCCCTTACTACAACTAATCTCAATCCCCTCTCATTTATACTCATGATATATTAATATTACCGAGTATTCAACACGTGGCTTGCTCACTCGTCTAACAATGACTTTGGCGTTTTCCTAGTATATAGGGGTTTGAGATTAGTTGTTATAAGGGCGCGTCAACACTGTAAGGCCTAATGCGCCACTCTAGCCTTATAAACTGTGGAGGAGAAATGCCCATGCTAGCTAGATTCAGCCTTAAGTTTTGGGGAGGAAAGGGGATGTTCCCGGGTACTCAACACATGGCTTGCTCACTCTTCTAACAACGACTTTGGCGTTTCCCTAGTGTTACCGAGTACCCAACACATAGCTTGCTCACTCGTCTAACAACGACTTTGGCGTTTTCATAGTATGGTTTCAGAGGGCGTCAACCAATCGTGTAGTCGTTGTCGCCGTCTTCGTACTGAATGGAGGCTTTGGCATAGTTGAGGTTAAGTTGATTTGGATTAAAGGCGCGTCAACTGTTAGGTTATAATACGCAACTCTAATCTAGGGGATATAGGAAGGAAAACTCTATGCAGAACAGAATCAGCTACAAGTAGGTAAAAGGAAAAGAGGGGCTCTCACGTCGTGGTCGTCATAGTCTTTGTCATCGTTCGTGTCGTTATGGTCGTCGTCGTTGCGGAGGAGGAGGAGAGGTCCCCGACGACAACTACCAGAGCTCGCCTCTAGTTTCGAGGAGTAATATTCTACTTACCAGCTAACGTTTGTGAAATGGAGTTCGTTTAGGCGCGAGCCATCTCTTGGCCAAATGTCCGCCTATATCTATAATATAGACTTTCTATCGCATGACATTGACACTTAGGAAAACAAAAATCAAAACACGTGGTGATAACCACTGACTGTGTGATTTTTTATCCGTCACTGAAATCAATGTGTTTAATTTATTTTATATAACCATGGCTGTGGCCTTCTATACGTATTTGCAAATGAAACATAAGCAATCTAAGTTCGAATTTTTAAGATTTTTATTTATTGTAAGTTTAAATCGCAACGGATTGGGCTCATTTTGTAAGCAGTTCTCAGTTATCTGGTCACGGATATCTGTTTAAAATTTCAGCTCAATCTATTTGGCCGTTCGGCCGTATGAGCCCGGACAGACAGACATTTAACATACATACATTAGACAATGCTCACGGCCAAGGCCCGATCGAGTAGAGCGTAACAGAATCCTCATTCGCTTCGCTCACTCGTCTAAGGAAACGCCAAAGTCGTTGTTAGACGAGTGAGAGAGCCACGTGTTGAGTACCCGTGAACATTGATTGGATTTAAGTTAGGTAATTATAAGTTTTTAAGTTTAAGGGCACGTCAACTGTCCGGCCATAATGCGCCACTTTAACCAATGATAGGCTAGGGAGGTCAAAGGTAGGGGGAAGAAAAGTAATGTTAGCGGGTACACAACACATGGCTCACTCACTCGTCTAACAACGACTTTGGCGTTGACCTAGCGGTTGTCGCACCCTTAATCCAAACTAAAACTAAATTGGGACGTATGGGACCAGCCTTTTTTCATAATAGGACGACGACAAACGGTTGACGCACCCTGAAACCAAAAAACTATAAACCACTTTCTCTGTTCGCCTAGACCCAAATATTTTATTTTTTTGGGTTTATTTGGACTAAGGACGCGTCAACCGTTAGGTCAAAATGCACGACTCTAGCCTAGGGAACCAGCCATGGGTAAGGGGAGGAAGGAGGATTTCAAGGTAGGGGGAAGAAAAGTAATGTGTGTGTAATGTGTGTGTTGTAATGTGGTGACTAAACACATGGCTCACTCACTCGTCTAACAACGACTTTGGCGTTTCCCTAGTATAATCTTTATACAAACATTTGTGGTCACAGACCCTTGTTGAACAGATAGGCTTCACCCCAGGCTAAATGGAACGGCCGATGTATGACCCTTAGAACAGGTACTTCCTCCAGCGTCAATGTATGAAAAATTAAAGACGATTCCGTCTGGGTTCGGGGTAGAATTGGCCCAGAGCATTGTTCTGCTGCTCTGGTGATTCAAGAGAAAAGGTACACCTCGCAAACATCAGCTAATAAGAGGGAAGTATACTATACTCCCCAAAACCAGAGGCGAGCTCTGGCAATCGTCGTCGGGGTCACCTCCCCTTCCTTGACGACCTCCCCGACGACGGTGACAATGACACAACGAACGATGACAAAGACAATGACGACCACGACGTGAGAAATCCCCCTTCCTCCCCTTACCCATGGCTGGTTCTGACCAGCATGGGCCACTCCTCCCCATCCCCTAGGCTAGAGTCGTGCATTATGATCTAACGGTTGACGCGTCCTTAATCCAAATAAACCCAAAAAAATAAAATATTTAGGCCTAGGCGAACAGAGAAAGTGGTTTATAGTTTTTTGGTTTCAGAGTGCGTCAACCGTTTGTCGTCGTCCTATTATGAAAAGGCTGATCCCATACGTCCCAATTTAGTTTTAGTTTGGATTAAGGGTGCGACAACCGCTAGGTCAAAAATCACCACTCTTACCTAGAGGATATAGGGAGGAAAATCCCATGCTGGTGCTGGTCAGAAATAGCCACGGGTAAAGGCGCGTCGTGGTCGTCATCGTCTTTGTCATCGTTCGTTTTGTCCTGGTCGTCGTCGTTGGAAAGGTCTTTAGAGAATATGGGGGTCCCCGACAACGACTGCCAGAGCTCGCATTCTAGTTTCGAAAGTAATACTACCCTACTTACCAGCTGATGTTTGCGAGATAAAATACGTCGCACTGTTTCTTGTAGATCATCACCAGCCCAAACGAAGTGTATAATAGTATCCTTGATAGCCAGCAATGGCCCAGCATCATTTACAGAATGACAGAAGAAATAAAAACAAAACAATAATAAAACATATTTTACTTGGTTCATCTGATCGCAAACTAGTGTTGAGGTTGTATTGGGTGTGACACCAAGGCAGGCCTCCAAGATGCTGGCAAGACGAGTGCGTCATCCCTCCTGTTCATAGTGTGGGGGCGTTTGTGTATCTCTATTGCTTCTCTAATCACACGTGTGCGAAAGTGCTCTTCTCTTATCTTCTTATAGATACACAAACGCCCCCACACGATGAACAGGAGGGATGACGCACTCGTTTTGCCAGCATCTTGGAGGCCTGCCTTGATGTCACACCCAATACAACCTCAACACCCCCAAACTATGCCCATGCCCCCTAATGTACAGTGTATCACCTCGCCGCAAACAATAGATGCGGAAGAATACACAGGTCCGACTACACGTAGCCGAAGCTGTCTGGTTTAATGTTTGTTTGTTTTTGCCCGGGCTGAGTCGGGCTGCGTGCGCAACTTGATTACGTACATTGAGTTGGAGAGTATATAAACTAGCAGAGTTGTTACGCGAGGTCATTCCCACGTCTGCAGTCGAGTCAGCAGCAGTAGTTTTTTCTGAGCTGTTAGGGTTTCGTCCTGATGATGGCTGATGTGATTCAGCCGAAACGTCGACCAGCTGACAATGGTCCTTGTGTAGGTCTGCTAGAGGGAAGAGGAAATACACGAACAAAAACCCTAAAACCAAATTTGGATGCATATCTATGACTGTTCGTGAAAACCTACGTGCTAACACATATATATATATGATAAAAACAAGGATCTTGGGTAAAACCGCGTCGAAAATCTGAAATTTTCACCACCTCTGAGGGATCCTTACTCGGAGCGTCCTATGTGAAAAACTCCTCTCACCTGATCCAGCTGATCAAAGAATGGAAGGTTCGCCCTGGGGACATATTGGTTAGTTTTGGTGTTGTTTCCCTATTTACCAACATACCTGTGAAGGAGGCCCTTGTTACTATTGAAGAAAGCTATGGCATACCGAAGGACATCATGAAGTTAGCAAGGCATTGCATGTCTTCTACATACTTTATTTATGAAAACAAGTTTTATAAGCAAGTGGAGGGAGCTCCAATGGGCTCGCCGCTATCACCAGCTATTGCCAACTTATTCATGATAGATTTTGAGAATAAGGCCCTAGCTGCAGCTCCTAACAAACCATCTTCTTGGATACGAAATGTGGACGACGTCTATGCCATTTGGGCCACATGGTGTGGACAAGTTGAATGAATTTCTTGACTATCTAAATGGTATCCATTCGAATATTCAGTTCAGTTCAAGTAGAATCCAACGACTCACTTGCTTTTCTCGATGTATTGATAATAAAGAATGTTGATGGCAGTTTGGGACACACAGTCCATAGAAAACCCACCCACACCAACCGGTATCTGAATGCTGCTTCCCACCACCGTCTTTCACAGCTATTTTCAGTGGTTAACACTCTAGTCACCCGGTCCAGGAACCTTACTGACAAATCTCACTCAAGAGAGGAATTTGACAAGCTCTGTGAAGCTCTATCACTCAATGGTTACTTGGACCGAGACATAACCAGAGCGTTTAAACGTGAACTGAAGAAATCTGAGGATGATACTGAGGACAAGAAGAAACCACGGTCAAAAGCTTTTCTTCCATATGTCGAGGGTACCACAGACGTCATAGGTAGAATCCTCACTCGTAAGAACATCGAAACCATTTTCTCCACTGACAGAAAAATCAGCTCCTTTTTGAGAAGTGCTAAGGACTCTGTTCATCTGGAAGAAAGAGGGGTTTATGAGGTTCCCTGTGGCGACTGCGATCAAACGTAAATAGGCCAAACAGGCAGACGCATAGCAGTGAGGATAAATGAACACTCTAATGCTGTGAAAGCAGGTGACAAGAAATCAGCCCTGGCTCAAAATGCTAAAGCTTACTCGCATGTGATAGATTTTGACAAAACAAAAACTATTTGCCCTGTACTACAGCTCAAGCCACGTATTATCCATGAATCTGTGGAAATTGAGAAACGGCCGAATAACATGAACAAAAGAGATGATAGCCAGAGCCTCCCTCTTGCTTGGAAACCTGCACACATGCCTCGAAATGTAATCCGTAGACCTATTCAGCCAAATCCCTCAGAGGTGGTGCAAATTTCAGATTCCATAATTCTAAGCACAAATAACATTTCAAAAGACAACCAATCAGGCCCTATGACAAGAAGCCGGACAAAAAGGTTTCACTACAGTAAGCTGTGCTATTTTGTTTCTCAATTGCCACCATCCGTATATTTTTTCGATATGACATCGCCGCCCCGCACCTTTTCACGATATGACCTCGCCGCCCCGCACCTATGTTCTACATAACCTCGCCGACCCGCACCTTCAGCCAAGGCTATATAAGGCGGGCGCTGCGTGCTTGCCAACCACTGTGACTCCAACCTCCGTAGAGTCACAGTCAACCTTGAAAATGTCTGACATAGTACAGACGAAACGTCGGTGGACGCCCAGGTTCTGCCCTGGTTCATCTTATTTTCGACGTGGTTTTACCCAAGATCCTTGTTTTTATCTTATATATACACATATATATATCATATATATACACACACACATATGTACATTTTAAGTGACAAGTGATGCCTAGGGTTGCCACATTTTATAAATTGCAACACGAGACACAATGAGAATACAGATGCGTGGTGACACACTGATGCCGGGGGAAAGCAGTGTAGATAGTATAGATTTACTAGCCTCGAAACACATATACTACATTTTAAAAACTGTGACCCCAGGGACAACATAATAGCATGCTACGCTATAATAAAATAGAAAATTACACATCTGCATATTATTTGACCAGAGGCAAAATTAGTTCATTCTTTGTAGTGATGCCAACATTTTTGTAAGTGGTAGAAAATGGGGAATGAGGAACGTGGAATAATATCTTAATAAACACAACCAAAAAATAATGTTTTTGGCTTGTTTCCCGGGTCCGTAGGCCTACCATGCTCCAATTTGTAATTGGTTTAACTTTATCAAAGATATGTTTAGATTGGAGAAGATTGGACTGGTTGGAAAGGAATAGAGAACAAAAAGCCCAGCTTGAAGGGCTGGGGGCAACTTTATCAATGATTAATGAAATATTGTTTACATTCCAACATTGCTTTCATACTGGCAAATACATAGGTCTAACACAACTATATATTGTACTTTGCTAGCTTGTAATTATTGTTTGTTAGATAAATAAACAAATAAATTTGTATTTAGAGTCTACCCACTCATTCGTATAACTTAAATCTTAAATGTTCTGTTCTGTGCATATTATGAAATTGTAAACTGTAAGAAAATAAAATGAATTTTGATTTGATTTTATGGGTAAGTAGGTAGGGTAGGTGGAGTCACATAGACACAGATGAGAAGAGGAGTTGCAAGTTCACCAGCTTGTGGTTTTTATCTATTAATATAATATATGTATGTATATATATGCATATGTACATTTTAAGTGACAAGTGATGCCTAAGGTTGCCACATTTTATAAATTGCAATACGGGAAACAATGAGAATACAGATGCGTGGTGACACACTGATGCCGGGGGAAAGCAGTGTAGATAGTATAGATTTACTAGCCTCGAAACACATACTACATTTTAAAAACTGTGGCCCCAGGGACAACATAATAGCATGCTATGCTGTCCCCCACTGAAAGTCAGTTATATAACTGAGTGGGTAGACTCTAAATGCAATTTATTTATTTATTTATTTATTTAATAAAATAGAATATTACACATCTGCATATTATTTGACCAGAGGCAAAATTAGTTCATTCTTTGTAGTGATGCAAACATTTTTGTAAGTGGTAAAAAATGGGGAATGAGGAATGTGGAATAATATCTTAATGAACACAACCAAAAAATAATGTTTCTGACTTGTTTCCCGGGTCTGTAGGCTTACCATGCTCCAATTTGTAATTGATATAACTTTATCAAAGATATGTTTAGCTTGGAGAAGAATGGACTGGTTGGAAAGGAATAAAGAACAAAAAGCCCAGCTTGAAGGGCTTGGGGCAACTTTATCAATGAACAATGATATATTGTTTACGTTCCAAACATTGCTTTCATACTGGAAAATACATAGGTCTAACACTCTAACTATATATTGTACTTTGCTAGCTTGTAATTATTGTTTGTTAGATGAATAAACAAATAAATTCGTATTAGGGTCTACCCACTCATTCATATTACTTATCATCTTAAATGTTCTGTTCTGTGCATATTATGTAATTGTAAACTGTAAGAAAATAAAATGAATTTTGATTTGATTTTATGGGTAAGTAGGTAGGGTAGGTGGAGTCACATAGACACAGATGAGAAGAGGAGTTGCGAGTTCACCAACTTGTGGTTTTAATTTATTAATATAATATATATACACACACACATTATGTACATTTTAAGTGACAAGTGATGCCTAGGGTTGCCACATTTTATAAATTGCAATACGGGAAACAATGAGAATACAGATGTGCGGTGACACACTGATGCCGGGGGAAAGCAGTGTAGATGTAGATTTATATTTTACCTACCTATACATGAGCACTTGCCCTTGCTGCAAGTAAATAATTCTGAGATCCCAGTTGTCATATGGGTTCAAAAACAACATTTTATATCATTTAAAACCAGTTAGGAGTTGTTATGTACTCCAATGCGTTTGAGAAAGGACTTGGCCCACGTAATGTTCAGCTTGATGCTGCCCCCATTAGCTTCCAACAAGCTAGGCTCGTACTGCGTGAGCACTTGCTTGGCTGTGGCGATGGCGAGGAATGACGATATCTTCTCTCCTGACTTGACCAGTTCCCTGATGCATTCTTGAACGACCTCATCGTACTTGCCCAGTCTTACAGGTCGGCCTCGAGGTGAGTAGCCCAGCGAAGTGACCTCGTCGCTCTTCTGCTTGCGCTTCAGGAGGTACTTATCTCGCAGTCCACGCACTGTACTCTCAGGAACATCATGGCCTAGGCGCGCCCGGAAGTGTTGGCATGTGCGCTGGCTACCATGCTCTGCCGCATACCTGCCCATTTCCGCACGCAACTCTGGACTATACGTAGTGTATTGCCCGCGTTTTCCCAAGCTCTCCTTTCTTTCTTTGGCACTTTTTTTCTTCATAGAGCTCTTACCTTGCTTCTTGATATTGTGAACAACATCAGGAGCAATACCGCATCCGTTTTCTTCGTCGTAGTTGTAGTCATTTTCTTCAACATAGTCTGGATCATCTACGCACTCCTCCATAGCATTGCATTCAACCTGTACTTTAACAAATGTCAGAGGATCTGTTTCGTGCTTGGCCCAGTGCTTCTCTGATGTCGATACTGCCTGTTTCCCTTCACTTGTACTTGGCAAACATTTTTTATCATCCTGAAGTACCAAACTAGAAATATCTTGTTGTTTGTCGGACACATTTTCATTTGTTTGTGTTTTTACTTTGATAACTATTGGTTCTGCTAGGTTTTCATCAGGCGAGATAGATTCCTCAGTATTAAGGGCTGTTGTGAGAGTGTACGTTCCATCACGATCAGCTATTAAGACAGGAATAGAATTTCCAAAAGAAAACTGAGTATTGGTGGGAAGACTTTGTAAAAACGAAGTAGATACACTTTGAGTACAATTCTGTTGCAAGTTCTGTTCATTAGTATTTCTATCCATAAGTTGCAGTGTATTTGCTTGTTCTTGTTGCTTCTGCTGAGACTGTAGTTGTGCAAGTTGCTGCTGCGAGTATACTAACGGGCGTTGACTTAGTATGGGAGAAAGCTGATGTCCCATCATACCCGGTGACAAATACGGCTGATGGGACTGAACAGAATGAGCTGCTACCGTCAGAGTGGGACCCTGCGGATGTAGCAGACTAGAGGAACTTGACACAATGTGTCCATGGCTGTGGTGATTCGTAGAGCTTTGTTGAGGAAGAGAAACTGCTGTTTGTAGGGTCTGTTCTGGCTGTTCATACAAGATGTAATCATCTTGAGGTTGTTGTTGTTGATGTTGATATGTGTGCATGGAATTAAGAGTCTGGTTGTACGACATGTCATTCTGGGTTTGGTTGCCTATAACTGAAGAAGGTGTTTGATTGTGATGATAAGTTGTGGATACATTAGTTGGCACATTACTACTGGCACACTGATTTAAGGTGTGGAATGTTAAGGGTGATGACTGGTATGGCTGGTTATAGGTCGTGGCTGACGGGTTGTTGAGTACACCGAGAGAGGCATTAAGGATATCGATGGTCTGACTTGTGGAATGTTCTCCTGGATTCAGACCACTTCTACCTTGTTGAAGCTGTTGCTGTAACAACGATGACTGAGGGGCCGATTCCAAGGGTTGATGTTTGTCAAGATAAAGCTTCCGAAATCTACGCACAGTGTTGTTTTTAAGGGAGATCTGCAACTTTTGAGAATAATGACGAATAGTGTCATTAATATTGTTCAAACAAGCATGGCATCCAATCTCTTCCTTTAGTTGAGCAGTGTACCGGTATGAAGTTTTCTTCTTGGAGACAACTGTGCCAACGGGAACATTGCTCTTTTTCATCATGGCACCTACTTGGGTTTTACTTGTTGAATCAGGATAACGGCGCAAGTAGAGTTTTTTTAGCTTACGAACTAGCCCCTGCCGAACTTCGCGGCCTAGGCGAGTGGTGAAATGATTAGCAGCAGATTCGATACCAAATGCTGCAGCAAATCGACCTATTTCTTCTTTGATTTCTGGAGTGAAACTGCGATATAGTTTGACAATGTTGCGAATCGTACTCTCACTAACTACACAGCCCAGTCGATGAGAAAAGATGCGAACTGTTTCATGGTTTCCATGTTCGATTGCGTAGTTAGCCATTTCTTCTTGCAGTTCCGCTGGGTACTTGTGATACCGACCTCGTTTTCTTCGCTCCTCTTTGGTAGAAGCTAACATGTGCCTCACGGCAGCTAAAGTGTTTGCTTTAAGTTCTGCCCGATGCACGTCTCTTGGTAAAGTGGGGTGATTATCTTTTAAATGGTTGTTTCGATTCACTATCGCCATTAGTTGATTGGTTCGGTTGGAACTTTCTGCAGACAAGCACAAACATGGTGAGCACCCTTGGCAGCAAACTGCAAATTGTAACTATAGTGATATATTCAAAATGGGTGGGTCATAAAACATAATACAATACATTCTAATAACTACTCTCATTATAATCTAGTATATGGTAATACTGTATCCCCCACATTACAAAAACTTGTGAAAATATAGCCAAACCTTACACACTCAAAAGAAATGAGATCTTAAAAATGGGCCAAGCTCATCTACCCTTACACATTTGCGCATTCTTAATTCATAAACCTACTGTGTCCCGTAACAACATCCTAGAAAAGCTTAGCAAAGTTGAATTTGCAACTAGTATTAATTTAAACATTAGTTCATCCAAATTCTTTTTTCTAATTAATTTAAACGTAATGGTAATGGTAATGGGGACACAACTACCGTATTTACTCGCTTATAGGCCGCCCTCGTGTAAAGGCCGCACCCTTATTTTGACCACTCAGATTTTAAAGAGTTGGCTATAAATACTATTGATAAATGGCTTCACATAATGGCCGCACCCCACTTTTTGAACTTGACAATTTCAAATATACCCGAGGCCTATACTCGCATAAATACAGTATCTATGTTGAGCGCTTTGCTAGATGTAATTGCAGTTGAAACTATTTTGGAGATGCAATATTTCCGTATGCCCGACCAGAAAAAAATTGAAAAAAACATTTTTTGGTGTTCTAATAGTACCAGGTTTCAATTTCATTTACTATATTTTTACAAAGTTGCATATTTTAGAAAATAGAAAAACAAGGAGGAATAGCCTTAAGCCAAATTTTGGGGTGAAATTTCAATTCAATAACTAAACTAATTTATCATTAGATTGGCATTGTGCATAAGTATGCTATGCAGTATGTACAATGACAGACAGTTATAAAGTAAGTATAACTTGATGAATGAATATAACTCAAAACTAAAACAAAACATTCTGCATTTTAGATTTGGATTCTAAAAACTATCTAACTCTTACCAAAAGTGTGGTTAAAATGAGATAGTTTTGAGGGGGAATAAACTTTACCCCCCCCCCCCAACCATAGTTAGGCCTATGCCACTTATTAGTTTAATAATGCTGGTGGTAGAATTAAAGAGAGTGGGAAGGAATAATTTTAATGGAAGGTCTGCCAAATTCATATTTACTAGGAAAACGCTAAAGTCCCGCCGCGTTGATGGATGAGCTTTTTAAAAATTTTAGTTTGCATGGGATATCTTTACTTTTGCAAGTTCTTTGTTTTGCTGCCTATGCATTGTAGGTGATTGTTGTCAAGTTTCTTTGTTACCTGTCAATTGGTATTATTTACCGTAAAAAACTTATATTAAAAGCTTTATTCCTATGGATTCTGGCTAACTATTTAAACTTTTTCTTTCAAAAGGTACTACATCACCATAACCTTAATGTCCATGTATAATATGAACGTTGTAGCCCCACCCGTTTGGTCAGAATTGGCCCAAATGGCACGAAAATATCGCACAAAAAATCAAAAAACTTATATTAAAAGCTTTATTTCTATAGATTCTGGCTAACATTTTCAACTTTTTCTTTCAAAAGGTACTACATCACCATAACCTTAATGTCCATGTATAATATGAACGTTGTAGCCCCACCTGTTTGGTCAGAATTGCCCAAATGTCACGAAAATATCGCACTAAAATCGAAAAAAATCGTAAAAGTACGATATTCATGAGAAATATTTCTTCGATTGTACCCAAAAACAATACACCTCTAAGTTCAGAGATTTCGAAGGTCCTGTCAAATTTTCATCAAGATCGGATATGCCGTTTGCCTGGTAGAGAGTTAACAAACAGACAGAAAAACAAACAAACAAAAAAAACAAAAAACAAAAAAAAAACACCCGAGCTAAATTTTTTGGGGGTCAGTGAAATTGAAGTCTTCGCTTCGCTCATCCAATGAAATAAATTTAAACATAGGTAAAATAATTACCCGATATACGTAGGCCTAGTCCTACAATGGAAATTTGTGACTCAGCAAATTGAACAGTTGTGTAGGGCCTAGTTGACAAGGCCTCGACTTTTTCTTCATATAAATGTACAATGGTAGTTTAATTTTATTTGATTCATTGGTGTAGTATTGTTGCTAGTTACCGTAGGCTATACGAAATGACGCCTTTTAAATTTTCACAGATTTGGGTTACAGAATCCGTCTGGAACCGAATCCATATTTCTATACCCAATGTCATCCCTAATGTAACATATTTGAATATTATTATCATATTTGGATGAGATTCCATTTAACTAAACTGGGGAAAAAATCCGGAATGTTTTTCTTTATTTTCTTTTTTTTTCTGTTCGTATTATTGTGTGTCTGTTAACACGATTCCGGCTACACCGATAATCCAATTGCGATGAAATTTTATGGAGGCCTTCGAAATCTCTGAACTTAGAACTGTCACGTTTTTTAGCGCAATCGAAAAATAATTTCTCATAAAAATCGCAATTTTACAATTTATTTTTTACAAATTCTTCGACTTATAACACCTACATGCTTTATCCGATTGTAATGATTTTTTCACAGAACCTTTATTGATGAATTAATATATTCATGTGAAATCTGAGCATAATCAACAAATTATTTCTCATGAAAATCACAATTTTACGATTTTTTTTGGTTTTTTAAATTTCTTTGACTTATAACACCTACATGCTTTATTTGATTGTAATGATTTTTTCACAGAACCTTGATTTTATGAATTAATATATTCGTGTGAAATTTGTGCGTAATCGAGAAATTATTTCTCTTAAAAATAGCAATTTTACGCTTTTGTCGTTTAAAATTTTTGACGCTCATCCAACAACGCGCCTGAAAAAGCGTTTGCGAAGCTTCCTAGTGCTATATTATCATGTATTATATTATAATATATTATATAATCATATATTATATAATTTATATATTATTTATAATTATTTATAATTATATTTTTTTTCACGAGCCACTTATTCACGAGAATCGAGTTACGTTCAAGCATTTCTGTCTCTTTATTTGATTTCAAATTTACGAATTAAGAATTAAAATTCAAAATTGTATGCCACTGAATCTGCATAAGTACATCTTATAGGCCAAAAGTGAGTGAGAAGAAATTATGGGGGAGTGCAAATCTTTCCTTACAGCGGTTGCGTTCCGTTAACTGCTGGACGTACTGAACCAGTAGCCAGCTTTACTGTTACCGTTCCGTGAACTGCTGTCAGCAGTGTGCTGAGCGTCCCGTAAATTGCTAGCCCAGCACCTTTAGTAACTGGAAGTGCTGGAGGTTTTCCGATCAGTATCGTCAGTAAACCAGCTAGTGTCACTGTCATGGCGGCGTTGAAATGTCAGTTTGCTTCCAAAGTTAATAAATTGCTTTATTTGTCCAGAAAAAATGAGATATGAGATATTGCCGTGGACTAAAAATAACAATAATAATTCGGGATGAGCTAAGGATATTTATTTGCGAGCTTACACCTATTTTTTTATTCATAGCTTGCAATTAATAGGTCAATGATTTTAGGCCTAGGCCTAGGCTAGATGACGGCTTTAAATATTCCGCCAAGAGAATTGTTTATTAAATCCATAATCCATAATAAACGTGAAATCTTCTCATTTCTCTTCAATTTTACCCTGAATAATTAATATCATCTTTTAAAATGACTGAACGATTATTTTTCTGACAGTTGCATTGTTTGTGCTGGATGCTTCAACTGGGAACCATTCCGTTTTCTAGGCCTACTGACAGCACAGGCTAGCACTGGTGTTTACTGTGCTCCCAGTAGAGCCAGCAGTTAACGGAACGCACTCAGCATGTTTAACTATGTTTGTTATGAATGCTCTTTATTTTACCAACTTTACTAGTCTTCTAAAAAAATTAAGAGGAGAAGACAAAAGATAAAACCATTTTTATCAGAACACTTGGTACTGTCTAAGTATTCAAATTTCAAAGTGAACATAGCAAGCCTGCAACCTGGCAGCAACAATAACTGTAATTGTAAATTAATCAATAGATCCTAGTGTACTAATTCTGACAATGCTTATTAATGTTATGATGCACGTACTTGTTACGGTATCCCATGTAATCCCACAGCTGCTAATAAATACAATACCACCTTAAGTGGAAAATGAAACAAACTTGCTGCTATCCACTCAATCAAATTTTCAATTCATCTTATTCCTGCAAGTATAGTATTAAAATAAAACACCACACCAGTACAGCAAACAACAATTCCTTCAAATGCTACTGTAGGCCTACTCATTTTCACCTCATTTTATGGTAGCTAACATCATGTTGGTTAGTTGCAAGTAGAAAGTAGGCATACATGCAAGCCATCCCTGATTAGAAAACTTCTGTCTTACTGTCTATAATACCATCATAGCAGCGTCATAGTCGCCTACTATAAAACCAAGGTTAAACTTAAAAGTACCATACTAAATATATACAATGAATAAGTAGTAATTGAATTGAACTAAGAATATAAGCATGTTCCAGTGGGGAGAAAGGTACAGACCGACAACAGCTTACCTTAAAAATGTTAGGTAGGTTGCAATAGACATGCATAATATATAGACATGTAAATAGATGAGAAGACGAGAGTTGCTAATAAAGTTTTGACCAGCTTGTAAGTGTGTAGGCCTATGTAAAAGAAGGCCCTATGATCAATTTATAAAAAAAGAAAATTTTGAAAGCAAATATGTACAACTGTACAAATCTTTCAAACTTTGTATGCTAATATGGATAGAAAATACCATACGCATACGGTGAAAGAAGAAAAAGTATATATTATGCAGTTTTATTGTTAGAGTGACAGGAAGAGTTAAAGTTTGTCTGTTTTATGTTGACTAGATAGTGTACCTAGCTTGACTTGATGCAAAACTCACAACTTCACAAGTGAATGTACACAACTCGAAAACTTGACTATCGGTACCGCACAAGACAAAGCAGAAGCTACTAGACTGGCTAAATGCGATTTCAAAGATAGCAACAAACATTATAGTGTATTGGAGGGTGATTAAAGACCGTACATAATGCAGATTTAGATAATAAATAAGCATGCTGCTTGCCATGCAAACAGTTTCTATTTGTAGCAGGCTTTGTAGTTTGTACCAGCAAGAAGTAGCTTCAACTCATTAAAAGCAGGCCTACATAAATTGATACTTCAGTACATACCAGTATGTCTCATTGCCTTTTGTTTCTTCCTGACAACTGTTTTCTTCTTTAAGAAGTGTTCCTCTGTATCATCTATTATCGTCAGCAGCTCTTGTCCCTCCAGCTTGCCTCGCATTTTGGCCTCTTCCGTGTGCTTGCGCTGATGAATACGAAACGAGATCTTTGAGGTGAAATCTTCATCACAGTGTCGACACTAAGAACACAAGAACAACATTAATGCATTCAAATGTATATCAGTATAGGCTACAGTACCCACAGGCCACGCATACAAAAAACTTGTAAAAATACAGCCAAACATACACATTCAAAAGCAATGAGATCTAAAAGAAGGGCCAAGCTCATGTACCCTTCTACATCTGCGCATTCTTAATTGATAAACGTACACTGTTCCGTAACTACATCCATGAGAAGCTTGGCAAAATAGAATTTGCAACGTATTAATTGAAAGTTTTAACTTAATAGTTCATGCCAATTATATTGATTGATTGAAAAATTGATCACTTGCACAAAAGACTGAATCATGACTGGAAATGGTTTGCTTTCATTTGTCTTATGAATTATGATCTATCTACCCTTGTGTGCTCTTTCAACATATGCACTCCACTCTACTCTTTTCCATGCTTTCATTTAACAAGGTCTCCTACAGGTTTTACAAGATACACAATGCTATCAGAACTCACCAAACTTGAACTTTAAAAACTACTCCCACAACAACTATAAGCCTAATCTATATACCATGTATATATATTTTATTTATTTATTTATTTAACGTCTATCCTATTCAGTTATAAAAACTGATTTACAAAGGAGGACAACTAAATAAATCTAATTACATAGATGCAGAAACAACAATAAACTACATTTTTGTAAATATTTGAAATAGTAGCATTACAACAACAATGCATTTAAACACAACAATTTTGGTGACAAATAAAAAATATATATTATATGCATTTAATGAATGAATCAAATATAAAAAAGGGTGTAGAATGAAAAGAAAAGAAAAGAAAGGGGAAAAAAACAAAAAAAAAAACTATTAACGAGCAGTCTTGGGAAGAAACGCATATGAGTACTAATTTAGGAAACTTGGATGGGGTGCGATTTTTTTACATCATGAGGAATTTGTAGCTTACAAAATATAAAGTTACTATTCTGTGGGAACCCAGAACAAACATTCAATTTTTTCAATTCAATTTATTAGCTGTTTGTTATTATTACATAATAATATCACCCATATATAGAGTATATCTACGAGTATTGAACCAAAGTCAGAAGTAAAATTAAGTCAGAAGTGATAATAAAACATTCATACATCAAAACAAAACAAAGTTGTATTGTCATTAGGCCTAAACAGTGAGCCAATAGTAGGCCTACAATCATAATGTATTGAAAGGAGAGGTAAAAAAAAAAATATTATACGAAAAAAATAATTTTTTTTAAAACAACGCTTAGGGTTAAAATGTACTAAAAAGTAAAAAATAAATTTTCGTCCAACAAACTTCTGCCTTACTCGGAAATTAAAAGCGTTGGGCGCTTTCCTTCCATGAACAACAAAATTCTGTAATCTATGTCAATTGTCAACCGTAAGCTCCCAACGCTTTTAATTTCCGAGTAAGGCAGAAGTTTGTTGGGCGAAAATTTATTTTTTACTTTTTAGTACATTTTAACCCTAAGCGTTGTTTTAAAAAAATTACTTTTTTCGTATAATATTATTTTATACTTTTTAGTCTTAACGAATGTTGTAATGGAATATGTGCTCACTGGACGTGTCCGAATTTCTGCATCTGGTTGGCCCATCCCTACTAGCTGTGACTAATTTCCATATGAACTTTGTTTAGTTAATTAATTACGATGAATTAATAGATTAATTAGTGAATCTGTTAATTGATTCATCTATTGTCATCAAGAATACGTATGTGTAAAAAATTTCAGCTCGATCGGACATTGCATCTGGTTGGCCCATCGTTACTAGCTGTGACTAATTTCCCATATTAACTTTGTTTGGTTAATTAATTACGATGAATTAATTGATTAATTATCGAATCTGTTAATTGGTTCATCTATTTTCATCAAGAATACGTATATGTGTGAAAAATTTCAGCTCGATCGGACATTGGGAAGTGGGTGAAACATCGATTCCCATATAAAACTTTAATTATTATTACGATGAATTAATTGATTAATTAGTGAATCTGATAATTGATTCATCTATTGTCATCAAGAATACGTATGTGTGAAAAATTTCAGCTCGATCGGATATTGCATCTGGTTGGCCCATCCTTACTAGCTGTGACTAATTTCCCATATGAACTTTGTTTGGTTAATTAATTACGATGAATTAGTGAATCTGTTAATTGATTCATCTATTGTCATCCAGAATACGTATGTGTGAAAAATTTCAGCTCGATCAGACATTGGGAAGTGGGTGAAACATCGATTCCCACATAAAATTTAATTATTTATTACGATGAATTAATTGATTAATTAGTGAATCTGTTAATTGATTCATCTATTGTCATCAAGATTACGTATGTGTGAAAAATTTCAGCTTGATCGAACATTGCATCTGGTTGGCCCATCCTTACTAGCTGTGACTAATTTCCCATATGATATTTGTTTGGTTAATTAATTACGATGAATTAATTGATTAGTTAGTGAATCTGTTACTTGATTCATCTATTGTCATCAATAATACGTATGTGTGAAAAATTTCAGCTTGATCGGACATTGGGAAGTGGGTGAAACATCGATTCCCATATAAAACTTTAATTATTAATTACGATGAATTAATTCATTAATTAGTGAATCTGTTAATTGATTCATCTATTGTCATCAAGATTAATTCATCGTAATTAATAATTAAAGTCAAAAGTCTTTCAAAAGTAAAGACAAAAGATAAAACCATTTTTATCAGAACACTTGGTAGGTACTGTCTAAGTATTCAAATTCACAAAAACAAACACAAGTATAGAACCACTACCTCATATATATAAAGACAAAGGGACAGTAAAAATTTCCAGATTAAAAAATAGCCCACGGCAAGAGGTTCTACTTGTCACTTTCGCAAGAATTCGCACCGTTTTTTTTTTTTATATATACATAAAAAGATTCTTAGCGCGCCCGGAGAGGCACCCCAAAGCACAATACCATAATGGATTAATGATTGTACGTTAGCATAAAAGGCAATTTTACAGACGTCATCGCTTACTTGGCGTCTAAGCATTTTTAGAGCAAAGCATGCTGAGCTTAGTCTCTTGCTGAGAATTAGGACATGTTCATCCCATTTCAGCCTATAGTCCACAGTGAAGCCTAGCAGCCTGGAGAATTTTACAGTATCAATAGACCATGACCCGCACTGTAGCGACTCTTTCTCAAATACTCCCTGTGTTTTAAACATGATTATACTGGTTTTGCTACCATTTTACTTCAGCCTATTTGGTTCAAACCATGAGGCTATTTTTTTTGCCATCAATTTAATATTCCCCATTAACTGAACTTCATCGCTACCCCTAACAATAGCAGTGGAGTCGTCAGCAAAAAGTATGCTTTCACAAATGTCGGAAGACATATTGGCTGGTAAGTCATTTATTGGATGAGCGAAGCGAAGACTTCAATTTCACCGACCCCCCAAAAAATTTAGCTCGTGTTTTTTTTTTTTTTTTCCCCCGTCTGTTTGTTCGCTCTCTACCGGGCAAACGGCACATCCGATCTTGATGAAAATTGGAGGGGACCTTCGAAATCTCTGAACTTAGACTTGCTACGTTTTTGGGTACAATTGAAGAAATATTTCTCATGAATATCGTACTTTTACGATTTTTTTCGATTTTTAGTGCGATATTTTCGTGACATTTGGGCCGATTCTGACCAAACGGGTAAGGCTACAACGTTCATATTTCACATGGACATTAAGGTAATGGTGATGTATTGCTTTCTGAAAGAAAAAATTGAAAAAGTTAGCCAGAATCTATAGAAATAAAGCTTTTAATATAAGTTTTTTGATTTTTTGTACGATATTTTCGTGCCATTTGGGCCAATTCTGACCAAACGGGTGGGGCTACAACGTTTATATTATACATGGACATTAAGGTTATGGTTATGTAGTACCTTTTGAAAGAAAAGTTGAAAAAGTTAGCCAGAATCCATAGAAATAAAGCTTTTAATAATATAAGTTTTTTACGGTAAATAATACCAATTGACAAGAAACAATAGAAACTTGACAATAATCACCTACAATGCGTAGGCAGCAAAACAAAGCACTTGCAAAAGTAAAGATATCCCACGCAAACTAAAAACTTTAAAAAGATCATCCATCAACGCGGCGGGACTTAAGCGTTTTCCTAGTGTAGATGTTAAAAAGATTAGGACCCAAAATAGAGCCCTGGGGAACCCCATGTTTAAGTAATTCCCAGTCAGATTCAGTACTGCCATTAGAGTTAATTATTGAGACTTTCTGCTTCCTCATTGTAGTCCGTGGAACAAGCTGCTTAAACTATAGAAACATTTCAAATCCGGAAACCAGCACCAAAATTTAGGAGCTGGTAAAAGACATATTTTAAAATGTTATTTTCACGGGGGACACGCATGGTGGCAAAAAAGTCACCTGTCATGGCGTCCTCAAGATGGCCGCCAAAATAATTCTTAAAATGGCTGTAACTCAAGAAGTAATCATCAGATTTGGATAAACCAGGTATTGTTTTAATGAGTTTTTAATGCACTACAAAAAATGTCATTGGAAATTTTACCGTAAATACAATAGTTTCAATTATATTTATAAATTATTGCAATATATTGCAATTTGAATTTTGATTTGAAATGTTTTTACGCTTGTTCCACGGACAATTGCAAGATATGACTCAATCCATTTTCCTGCTACACCTCTAACACCGTAATATCGAAGTTTTTCTATTAAAATTTTATGATTTATCGTATCAAAGGCTTTGGTAAGATAATAAAATCTTAAGATAATAATAAATATAGATCTTTTAATAAAAGTTCTTTACGCTGTGGTAATCCCATTAAATTCTTGAGTAAACGTTACAATTTTAAAAACAATTGCCTGTCTACATTAAATTAATTAATGAATTTTAATCTATTGCTTTTTAAGGACTTCTTGCAATCCGAGAATGGATATTATGATTACAAAAAATATTATTTCTGATTTTATTGAAGTAGGCCTACATGGTAACTTTTAAAGGGACTTGTAGGAACTTGCAAGTTCTTATATTTTAATTGAAATGGCCCGGGAATTTGACTTATTATTTTTTTGTCAATGGAACATAACTATTCAGTTCCTTATGTTTGAAAACTTACCCAGACAGTTAAAAGAGCTTACCTGTAAAATACTGCACTGTAACTTTCTCCTCTTTGAAGGAAAATCTTTAAAATGTTCTGGATCCTTTAGTCGACTGTTCTCCTTGTTTTCTTCAACTTTACTTTTTGGGCTTCTCTTAAACATCATATCAAATGGTGAAGGGCCACCACCCAATGTAGTTGTACGAAACTTAAAGAGGAACTTGTCTTGTTCTCTGTCCCAGTCAGCGGGATTAGCTGATGTCATGTTTTCAATAAGTTGCTCCGCCCATGGACACTGACTGGAGTCGGCATCACCAAGCTCAATGTGAGTCAGTGCTTGATAAATCTGTTTGCACTGTTCTTGGTATTTGCTCTTAAGTGACACAAAATTATCCGATGAAACTCCGACAACGCTGCACTTGGCAAATCCAAAAACGCAAAATGTTTCAAAAATAAAATTTGCCATTCGGTTTGCGAGGTTATTATTGGGAACAGGTAAAGCCATTATCCATTTGGAAACAGGATCCATAATTGACAAAATATACTGATTTTGCCTCACTGTTCTCGAATACGGACCGTACATATGCGCTTCCACCCTTTGCCAGATGTCGCTAGTCTCTTCAGGAAATAAGCTCGTAGCTTTTTCTATCGGCATATTGCCGTGGATGTTGATTGTTTCTTCCGTGCTCTCCGAAACTATCCCAGCTGCTTCTGAACACCCATTGCAATCTCGCACGTACGTGGCAATATCTACATACATCTCTTGCCAGAAATATAAACTTGCAATCAAGGCATGCATTTTTCTTACTCCTAAATGAACACCTACAAATGAAACATAGATTATTAATTGAATTCATTAATTTTTTATTAAAGTTAATTAAATAATTAACATAGGTTATTATTACACAACATGTAAGTGAGAATGAGATTTGATAACAGTGTACTTGAGTGGAACTAGTAAGCTCGATAGGCGCATAAATTATGCGGCAGAAGCCGCAGAATACAAATACACTACAACTTACAAAAGATTTGTCAGGTTATATTAAAATTCAGGCTGTTTTAGTTTCTGCATATCCTGTGGCATAACTACGGGGGGAAAGGGGCGACGTCTGACCCCCCAAATTTTGTCATAGGGGGTGAGGGGGCACAATTTTTATTTGATATAAGGTATATTAAGATATTTTGCTTATTTTTTAATTTATTCAAAAAATGTCAAAATACTCCAATCACACACTTAGAAATTTAAAAAGTCCGCCCCAACCGGGATTCGAACCACGGGTCTCCCACATTCCAGGTGAGCGTCTTAACCACTAGTGGCTAGACCATCAGGACGGGTACATTTTAATTTCTTAATTGTAGCTGCATTATTATTTATTATTTAGTATTATTATTTAAGAGATTAAAATATACCCGTCATGATGGTCTAGTGGTTAAGACGCTCACCTGGAATGTGGGAGACCTGTGGTTCGAATCCCGATTGGGGCGGACTTTTTTAATTTCTGAATTGTAGTAAATAATAACAATTACACCTACGGGAGTGTTTCCCGACTAACCAAATCGAGAAACACACACTTAGAATCGAAAAAAATTCCTGGGCTGTGTGACCTGGCCCTGCATTAACTGGGGGGCCTCTCCCCAGACCCCCCTATTGTTAACAATCATGATGTGCTTTAGCCAGGAAAGAGCGTACACCCATAAAATATTTTTGGGATGACACCAATGAGTGTAACCATTCCTTTCACTAGTTGTGCTGACTATTGATCTTTTGAGGTTACAAAAATGTTTGCCCCCAAAAAAATACAAGGGCTAGTGGCACAGTGGCGTAGACTGGGCATATCCTATTTATATTGAGGTTGTCATTTGATAATCTGTCCGATTATATCCCGAAACGATCAAAAATCATATTACATATATAAATGATTAGAACAGTAGATTATATTGAAATAAAATTTTAAGACTTTTACTTGTTCTTTATAACATTAAATAAATATTAATGCAATATTTTGGCAAATTTCAATAATATCCTTCTAAAGGCAACAATTATTAAAACATAAAACTCTATCTCCTAGCCAAGGTGGAAATCAAAAATCCATTTAGTCTTCTTGAATTGATTATTGATAATCTCGATAATCGATTCGGGAACACCTCGCAAAGAAAATTCCTATTTAAGCATCATTCACAATCAGTTCGAAGTCGTAAGGCGCAAGGCCTAAGGCGTAATAATTTGTATTGCCGAGTATGTATTTCAATCAGAACGTTCACAACACGTCCCAAGTCGCAAGGCGTATGGTTTATGTCGTAACGAATTGCCCAAAGTCCAATTCTTACGACGGTTTCTTACGACGAGCCAATAACGAACAAGGAAACTCCACAGCTGACTGTACGCGCATGCGCAATACACAGGAGCAATGAAAAATGATATGGTTGTTGTAAACGCCTAGCATTTCTTACGATTACGCCTTACGCCTTAGACCTTGCGCCTTACGACTTAGAACTGATTGTGAATGATGCTTTAATCGATAGATCAGCAAACTATTTTTACTTCCTTGCACCATCACAGCTAAACTATTTATAGCTAAAATCTTAAAAGAGTAATTTGCCATGTCCCATATGTTGTAGATTTTCATTTTAGAGATTTTTGTACCCGATGTAGGTTGGTGGCAGTGCGGTACACACTTTATTAAATGTATTATTAAAAATGAAACTATATAACAGGTAGTAACTTTATAAATAAAAATCATTGGACTTTTCACTTTTAATAACATCTTTATTTTAAATTGTGATATTTCGATTCCTTTAATTTAAAAAAAAAAAAAATTGTTAGTTTGATAAAGACTCCTGTAAAGGAATCGAAATATCACAATTTAAAATAAAGATATTATTAACAGTGAAAAGTCCAATGATTTTTATTTATAAAATTTATTAAATGTGTTGGGGAACAAACAAACAATAAATTAAATCTAGGTGCCCGTTAGGGCACCGCAGCCAAGCCGCGGTGCGCTACACACTCAGGCACCTTATACAGCAAGCAGAGTTGGGGTGATTTCGAGGTGTCACCCAGCCGTCATGAAACGTGATGTGAACTTGAAAACTATCAAAATTGAGGGGATTTAGGTATCCGACAACACATGCCAAATTTGGTTTGGGTACGAGCATTCCTTCTTGGTGAAAAAATGACTTGAAACATGCTCAAAATCACTTACAGGATGTTGGTTACTACTGGCTACTACTACTATCTAATTAGTCAGTTTCAATTGCCCAGCGATTGTGACCAAACGGGTGGGGCTACAACGTTCATATTTTACATGGACATTAAGGTAATAGTGATGTAATTCCCTTTGAAAGAAAAAGTAAAAAAAAAATGCTGGAAGGCTTCCAAATAAAGGTTTTAAAATAAGCCTTATACAGGCATACAATCAACAAGTAACTATAGTTACGTGACAATAATCGCCTACATTGTTTACAAAAAGCAAGTCTTTAGACCACTATATTTTTTCATTCTATTGTTAATTGGTAATACCATAGCAATTAAATCGACTTTGATAAAATTATAATATTTTAACAAATAATTTTGCAATGGAACTTGAAAAAGTAATGAGATCCCACACATAACAAAAACTTGTAAAAATACAGCCAAACCTTACACACTCAAAAGAAATGAGATCTAAAAAAAAGGGCCAAGCTCATCTACCCTTCCACATTTGCGCATTCTTAATTCATAAACGTACAGTGTCCCGTAACAACATCCTTGAAAAGCTTGGCAAAATAGAATTTGCATGACCATTACGTTAAATTAACTAGAAAAAAAGAATTTGGATGAACTATTACGTTTAAATTAATAGTTGCAAATTCTATTTTGCCAAGCTTTTCAAGGATGTTGTTACGGGACACTGTACGTTTATGAATTAAGAATGCACAAATGTGGAAGGGTAGATGAGCTTGGCCCTTTTTTTTAGATCTCATTTCTTTTGAGTGTGTAAGGTTTGGCTGTATTTTTACAAGTTTTTGTTATGTGTGGGATACACATTGCACACAATCATTAATTTGGACTCGAAAAGCACTGTATACCAACCATTATATTTTATATGGTCTACTTAAATTACTACTGTGTTACCTAATAATGTAGAATTTTAATGCAGAAATAAATGCCATCTCCAGAGCAGCAGAGAAAATCGCAGAAACACCAACATTTCCACTCAAAAAGACAAAATTTGTCATTATCTCTGACAGCAAGGCCGCCATCAAGAAGATCTGTCAAATGGAAAAATGTGAAGAAGCCTCCCTGCCTCTTAAAAAGAGTTTAATCAAAAATGTGATGCATGGAAAAGTGCTTAAAATTCAATGGGTGCCCACTGCCCAGCCACTGCAACATCCTGGGCAACGAGAAGGCCGACGCACTAGCCAAGTTGGGCTCGAAGAAGTCTGCCCCTGACACGGCGAGTATCTCCTACAACTCTGCCAAAAACCTTGCCAAGGAGGGCCTCAAGACATCCTATGGAAGACTTCAAGAGGCCAAGATGTATCACAAACCATGGCGGGACGAGGTCCTCAAAGGGCCAGACAAAACCTGGACAAGAAAGGTGGCAACAGCGCAGTTCCAGCTGGCTACAGGACATGACGTCCTGCAGCACCACCTGAGTCGTTTTCAAATCACAAAGGAACCAGCAACTTGCAAACTATGTACATCGGGTTTTCAGGACAGAGCGCACCTCCTCAGTTGCGCCGCACTTAAATCTGACATTGACGCCCTTTTTATTTTATTTATTTATTTAACGTCTATCCTATTCAGTTATAAAACTGATTTACAAAGGAGGACAACTAAATAAATCTAATTACATAGATGCAGACACAACAATGAACTACAGTTTAGTAAATATTTGAAATAGTAACATTACAACAAAAATGCATTAAAACGCACACATTTTTAATTGTATTAAAACACAAATAACCTGAGCGGGCCAGAGAAAGAAGCACATATTTACTAGATAGCCAGGAAGAAAAATGATTGAAAAATCAAGCTTTCGGCATAGGAAAAAAAAAAAATAGCAATAATAATAATAATAATAATAATAATAATAATAATAATAATTAGACGAGTGAGCGAAGCGAATGAGGATTTTATAACGCTACTCGATCGTGCCTTGTCGTGATTAATTCTGTTTGTTTGTCCGGGCTCATACGGCCAAACGGCCAAATAGATCGAGCTGAAATTTTAAACAGACATCCGCGACCAGGTAACTTAGAACTGCTAATAAAATGAGCGCAATCCATTTCGATTTAAACCCACAAGAAATAATAAATTGAAAAATATGCTTGAAATGTGTCGGTTTCATTTCATCAACAATGCTTTTCTTGAAAAAGTCATTTTTATCAAATAATTTTTGGTAGGCCGTGATTACATGCATAGCAGTGATCAAGGTATATCGAATATGGAACGACCAAGGTTCCCCTAAATTCTGCTGGGACATTGAGTAAACCTTGCAATCTTTACACGTATTTCGTACTGGCTATGTTTCCCATAGTATTGTATGCATTTCAAAACATGTTTTATAATTTTTTAAATACAGTCCAGAAATAAAAAATCTTTTCCGACCGGGGGTTTGAACCCAGGTCTCCCACATTTTGGGAATAATGGCGCCTTAGCCAACTAGACTAGGGAAACACCAAATTCGTTGTTAGACGAGTGAGCTAGTCATGTGTTGAGTACCCGGGAACATTTGCATTTAAAATTGATAATTATATTGGTATAAATAATAGGGGATTTAAGTGTAGTTGGTATAAGGGCGCATCAACTGTAAGGCCATAATGCTCCACTGTAGCCTATGATAGGCTAGGGGGCCTAAGGTATGGGGAAGAAAAGGAATGTTACACCGGGAACTCAACACATGGCTCACTCACTCGTCTAACAACGACTTTGGCGTTTCCCTAGTAACAATAATAATAATAATAATAATAATAATAATAATAATAATAATAATAATAATAATGTAGAATTTATTGTATTTGTATGTCTAATTAGACATACATAATGCATGTTCTTCCTTTCTGTTTTGTTTTAATTCTAAGTGTCATTTAATTCAAATTATTTTACTAACTACTTAAATATTTGTGTTAGCTTAAAATGCTGTTGGTATTGGTAGACAGTAGGAAAATAGCTTTGGTATTACAACACTATTATACAACTAGACTAGTACATTTACACAATTCAATGTAATTGTGTGTAACATATTATGTTTGCAATCCAGGCCAATTCTAAATAAAATATCTAAATACTACCTATCTAAAAAAATATCTAAAAATCATGCACCCCTGACAAAACAAGATTTCCTAATATTCCACGTATTCCTAATTCAACAAGTATTGCTACATTTTTGTAACTGTTAGACATATTGTTTACTTTTTTACCTACGTCGTTATACATAGATATGAGTGATCTACGACAAGGAAGTAAGGAATGTCTGATATTACAGATAGGCTAAAATGCATGATCAAAAGATACACAAATGATATTGAATTGAAATGTGCATTCTATGTTACTAAATAATATGTACTGTACATTGTGGGCTATTTAGTAAATAACTTCAGATTATAGTCACATGCTGAATTCCCCCCCAACCCCCCCATCACTTGCCTTTATTTTAAATTAGGGATCAAAAGTAACTTGAAATTAAACAAACCTGTTTCTTTTGTGACATGAAAGTTCTTCAACGTTTCTAGCCGATCATTTCTTCCAATGACCACCTTCCTTGGTTGATTCCGCCCATAGTACAACGTTTTGTCAATAACCTGAAGAAAAAATATAATACCATACATTTTAATTTTAATTAATTATTATTATTATTATTATTATTATTATTATTATTATTATTATTATTATTATTATTTCAGGGTTGCCACTTCTCAGGATTTTATCTTTTCCAAGAATTTTTCAAGTGTCTCAAGGACAATAGGATTTTTGGCAACCTCTTGGGATTTTGTTTGTTATTAAAAAATACAAGAAATAAATAGCAACACATGCACAATTTCATTATTTGTCCAATTGACCGGTGAATAATAGCTGTTCATTTACACTCAGTTAAATGATTAAGTAGTAAGTACACTTAAATTAATTTTATAAGCATAACCAAATAATAATCGATCAAACATTAGCCTAAATCGTTTTTACAATATCCAATTTTGATAACATAAAATAACATGTCACGTAGGCTAATAGTTAAGTAGTTTTCATACTTTGACCTCATGTCACAGTTGAGTTATCATATCTGTACTAAAATGCTCATTTAACGACGCAACTGATTGAATTGTAGACAGTTTTAATCAAATACTAGTAATGAAACATAAAAATGCCAAAAAAACAATATTCGAACACAAAGTACGAAGGTACAGAATGAAAACATGTTCCTTGATTGCGCTTTGAACGGTGTATTTATACATGCCCTAATCTCACGCCCTGAACTGCTGCGGTAGACTAATCCATTTCGGCCAGGGGATTTAGCCAAACAGTCCATCTATACCTGTGCTATTACTAACTAGGAAAAAGCCAAAGTTGTTGTTAGACGAGTGAGCGAGTCATGTGTTGAGTACCCGGTAACATTCCATTTCCTCCTACCTAAGGCTGGATCAAGTCAGCATGGGTCTTTCCTCCCTAGCCTATCATAGGCTAGATGCATAATGGTCTTACAGTTGACGCACCTTTATACCAACTAAACTACAAACCTTATAATGTATATATCAATCGAAGTAATCAAAGTAGAACCAACGGAAAGTAAAACATCAAAAACAATTATATTTGCAGACGATATAGTGAGAAGGGGAGAGTCTATTAAAGAACTACAGGAGAGTGTAAATAGGTGGAATAATGAAACAAACGAGATAAAATGAGAACTCACTGAAAACCTTGTCTAACATCTCAAAAATTAAAACAGAACTAAAATCATATCTTCTTTCTGACACCTTTTGACAGTGTATTTCCTATTTATATTTTTTAACTCTTATTTTTAATGTAATTTTTTGGATTTCACAAATTAACTTTGTCATGCAACCATGGTATTTATACATACTACTTGTTTTTTCGTGTTTATTTTGGTTCTCTGTTCCGTTCTCTGTATTGACACCTTCTTATATATTTTATAATTTGTCAGTTATACCCCACAGATAAAGGGGCTATTACCCCCAAAAATTATTTTTTACCACTTAATCTATAGCTTAATACTACACTAAAATGACTGTTTAAAAATTATGTATTGTAACTGAGATTTTACATGATTTTTTTAAGCTTTTTGGTACTGAAATTAGTGAAAATTTGCATTTTTGGGATTTAATCAGCTTTAATCTGCTGATTTACTGTTCCACATAGATACTTAAGCATTGTACCAATCTAAAATGGCCCTTTAGAAAATTGTGTCTTGAAACAGTGCACAAATATACACTCAAACAGGCAAAAATATGCATTCCAAAATCACACACCTTCTTGGTAGGCCTAATCAGCATATTTTGACCGAGCCACTTGCCCAAATTATTTATTTTATTTTATTTATTGTTTTAACACATTGATGCAGGGCCGGTTTTAGGCGTAAGCGACGTAAGCGGCTGCTTAGGGCGGCACTTGTCCAGGGGCGGCACTTTCTTACGATTTCAATTACTACAAATTGTATTTATGGCGGCTTTTTCCCTTACGTCTGTAGGCGGTCTGATTGATCAACCATTAAATAATATTATATTTCAAACTATGTGGATGTGAATGTGGATAAGTTGTTGCAGACAGCAGCTCTAGACTTGTCAGCTACTCTTGAGCAGCTTAACGTTACTAAGTCATTCCTGCAAAAGTATCGGTCTGATGAGGGTTTTGCCGCAGTGTTGGAAAATGCTAAAATATTGGCAAATGAACTGGAGATAGTTGGTGCATTTTCTGAGGAAGAACCAGTGCGTGTCCGAAGGAAAACCAAACAATTCGACTATGAAGCTCGTGACAACCCAATTATGGGAGCAGAGAAAATGTTCAGGGTAAATTTTTTCAACCAGATATTGGATACGTCATTGGGGGCAACCAATGAGAGATTCTCTCAACTGTCAGAACACTCCGAATTGTTTGGCTTTCTCTATAACATATGTGACGTGAATCTGATAGAGGACGAATTATTGAAGCACTGCAAAGACTTATATTTAGCCCTCAAATCTAATGATGGCCAATCTGATATTGACGCAACTGAACTTCACGAAGAGATAAAAGCTCTGCGCAGAAGAATAAACAAAGAAAAATGTGATCCGAATAGTGCCCTTCTCTTTCTCTGCAAGTACCGATTAGTGGAAGTATTTCCAAATTTGTGTGTAGCTCTGCGCATTCTCTTAACGCTTCCTGTAACTGTTGCCAGCGCAGAAAGAAGCTTTTCAAAGCTTAAGATCATTAAATCTTATCTTCGGTCTCATATGTCACAATCCCGTTTAGTTGGTTTGGCAATGATATCAATCGAAAAGAAAGTCGCAGAAGAAATTGATATGGATGATCTTGTTAGGGACTTTGCATCTTTAAAGGCCAGAAAAGTAAACTTTCAGTAAATTGGGCAAAACCTTTGCTACAAGGCAAATTGACACAGTAATCAAGATGTGTCTTACTCATATAACTTATGATGATTACAGATTACTTATATGAAGCAATAACCACAATAACACAGTTCTTAATTGATAGTGTTTTTATTATTATACAATAAATAAATAATTAATCTATGGAGGCTAATTGTAATAGTGTAGTTTGTTTGCACCTATTAAAAATTAAAGTTTGTGAACGAAATGTGTTTGATTTTTTATTTTAACAACTATAACCTATTATGCATATAACTTCCAAGTACAGCTCAGCTCCATACCATTTGGGGGGGGGGGGGGGGCGAAATTGATTTCGCTTACGCATGAGAAATCACTAGAACCGGCCCTGCATTGAGTGTTATAGGTTGCTAAAAGAGGGCATAGCCCCATTCACATTTTAGTGTCTAGCAACCTTCTCAATACTAATACTAATACATTGCAATTAAATTAATTAAAAATACATTATACAATAATAGAAAACAATGTGTGTGTAGACATGTAAAAAGTGAGGGTGATAAAATTATGACAAACATGAATGGTATTGTGAATAGAATAAAATTATCAGGATACACCAGAAAAGAAATTTTTTAGTGCAGATTTGAAATGGCTCCGAGTGTGTAGTTCACGGATGTCCACCGGCAAATCATTCCATAATCAGCAACTCCGGTAGAAATATCCTTGTTGATAGGACGAAGTTCTTGCCTGGGGAGGTTTCATGGTGACACCACGTCCGTACATACGTCCGTACGTAACAAAACACATAAAATTTACAGAAAAGGCTGTTGTGTATGTCAATAATGGCCAATATTTTTTTTGGATCAAAATCCTCCAAAGTCACGGGGCATAAAGATCGTCCCCATGTTATTTCTTATGGGAGTTTTTTGACGATGGAACCTAGCTGGAAAATTACCAAGTTTACAGCAATTTTTAAACTGATCATGGTGTGCCCAATAATTTTTCTGTTACTTTCTAAATTCATTACTAGTAAGCATGAATGAAATACATTTTTTTAGTTTAGCGGGTATTTTTGTATGTAATATTATTTTTTGTACAATTTGATATGTTGTAATAATATGTATGTATGTATGTATGTATGTATGTATGTATGTATGTATGTATGTATGTATGACAATAAATTTGTGGAAACATTAAGCATTTAAAAGAGCAAAATACTAATAGTAGCTAAGAAAAGCCCAAAGAATCAGAAAAAGGTAACATTGCGATGAGAATAGCTGGCAATCGCAGAAACATTCAAATACTGTACCTCTGAAGTATGCTGACAAAAAAGAACCATAATAGCAGACAAATTCTACCAAAGTGTTCGTAAACTGCTATGGAAAGAGGAAATATTGAACCGGTGTAAGATGATAGTGTACAAAATGTATTATATTCTGATATTAACATACGCAGCAGTGTGGACAATAGGAGGAAAGGAAGAGAGCAGACTACAAGCAGTGGAGATGAATTTTTTTAAGAAGTTCAGTGGCCATAACAAAATTGGATAAGGTGCAAAGCTAAACTACATAGAAAGAAACTATGAGTGGAAAGGCTACGAGACAAAATAGGAAGAGAAAGACTGCGGTGGTATGGACATGTAAGACGAATGAAACAGGAGAGAATCCCGAGAAGAGAATTGGAACGAGCATAGGGAGGAGTACGAAGAGTTGGCCGCCCAAGAGATAGGTGGAGAGACCAAATAAAATTGAGTATAGAAGAAAGAGGGAAGACATGGGAAAGAACAAATGAAGAAAAACTCTGGGAAGACAGAAAGAAATGGAGAGAACTAGTAGTGGAAATGCCAGTCTTAACAGACAGCGAAGAAGATGAGGTGCTGAGCCTGGCTTATAAGCACTGATAAACCGTAACCCGAGAAAATGGTGACTCGTCACTCCCCGACCCGACGCATGTTGTAATAGGGGTCTGATATTATTAATTATTATTATATATTATAAGTTCCCGAGGACTGGCGGAAAGGAGTGATCGTCCCACTTTATAAAATGGGTGACAGGAAGGATGTAAAAAACTACAGAGGCATCACCCTAATGAGCCAAGGAGCTAAAATATATGAAAGAATAATACAAGCAAGATTAAATGAAATAATAGAACCACAGCTAAGGGAAGAGCAGTATGGGTTTCGGAGTGGAAGGTCAACCACTGATTTGATATTCGCAGTGCGACAAATCATGGAAACTAGATGGGAGGCAGGACAAACGGTGCACATAGTGTTTTTAGACCTAGAAAAAGCCTATGATCGCATGCCCTAAGGAAAAGTGTGGGAGTGCCTAAAAAAGAAGGGTGTTAGCAACGGCATGATCGAGAGAATAATTAGTATGTACCAACAATGTACAAGTTGTGTTCAAACAAACCATGGAAATACTGAGTGGTTCAACACTAACTCTGGCCTAAGGCAAGGCAGTGTAATATCCCCATTACTATTCTCAATAGTAATGGACGAAATATTAAATAAGGTGGAACCAGAGACGGGAACTAGCACAAGGACAATGAAATGATTTATGCGGATGACATCCTAGTGTGGGGAGAGACAGCTGAAGAAGTGCAGACAAAAGTGAAGAAGTGGAAACTTGTAACAGAAGAATTTGGACTAAAGATCAGTGTAGGAAAAAGTAAAACTATTGTGATGGAAAAATCTAGAAAGAAAGGAACAAGTAAAGTAACTAGAGAGAAAATTAAAATTGGAGATGAGGAACTGGAAGAGGCAGAAGAGTTTGCGTACGTAGGTAGCATTATCACAAAGGAGGCAAAGATGGGAAGTGAGATCAGTAAAAGGGTGGCCCAGGCAGTATCCTTCTATCAGCAAGTAAGGAAGTTACTTTGGAAAGAGGATTTCCCTAATGAATGCAAGGTGTTATTGTACAAGGTATACTATCTACACATCCTTACATATGCTTCAGTGACCTGGACACTAGGAGCCGTAGATGCAAGTAGGATTCAAGCAGCTGAAATGAAGTTCGTAAGAAGCATAGCCGGAATATCGAAGTTAGACAAAATTAGAAGCCAAGAAATCAGGACAAAAGTTAGAGTTGAGAAGCTATTATTCAAAATTGGACGAGAAAGGTTGAGATGGTATGGACGTGTCAGAAGAATGGGAGAAGAAAGAATTCCAAGGACAGAATTTGAAAGTGGGGACAAAGTTAAAAGACGAGTCGGTAGACCAAGAGAGAAGTGGAAAGATCAAATAAGAAATGATATACAGGAAAGAGGTGAGAAGTGGGAAGAAGTCGAAGCAAGGAAACTGTGGGAAGACAGAAGTGGATGGCGTGAGCTGGTGGGAAAAAGTGCAAGTGAACTTGAAGAGGACATGACAGGCCTGGTAAGCCGGTGTTAACAACTCATAAAAGGCCCTAGAAAATTGGTGGCTATAGCCACCCCCTGACCTAACTCAAGTTGGAAACAGGAGTCAGAAATATATATATATATATTATAATAATAATCAATCAACTTAAATGCAAATATTTCCGGTTACTCAACACATGACTTGCTCAATCCTCTAACAACGTGTTCCTACGTTTTCCTAGTCTAGTTGGCTAAGGTGCCCTTATACCCGAAATGTGGAGACCTGGGTTCAAACCCCTCAGGGGAAAGATTTATTCATTTCTGAATTGTATTTAAAAAAATGTATCTAGAACATGTTTTCAAATGCAAACAATACTATATGGAAAACATAACCAGTATGAAATACGTGTAAAGATTGCAAGGTTTACTCAATCTCCCAGCGGAATTTGGGGGAACATTGCGATTCGATACACCTTGGTCACTGCATATGCATTCTCTGTTTGACAAATAAAAAATAAAAGAAGATTTTGCCATCCTACACATTTGCAGCATATTTTTCAATTTATTATGTCTTGTAGGTTTAAATCGCAACGGATTTTGCTCATTTTGTTAGCAGTTCTCAGTAAACTCCTACCGGATGTCTGTTTAAAATTTCAGCGCAATCTGTTCAGCAATTCGTCTGATTTTTGTAGTACATGCACACACTCACAGAATCACCGAAGTGCCATATTTCTTGAATTGTAATACTTGGTCGCTGCGCTCCCTCATCGTCTAATTAGGTATAGTGTTTTTATCTGTGATTAGAAGTGCTGTATTGTAGTTGCTTATATTATGCACAGAGTTAATTAGGCCTATTATATGAGCAAGATACCTTCTACCTACCTATTTATTTTTTTATATATATGAGTCTTGTACAGCACAAGTACCATTTTACATAAGACAATCCTAATATAATATATAAATAAGTAAAAATTAAAATAACATTAATAAACCTAGAAATTAACAAATAATTATTTATATTGATGAACAATAAACAAATATATCAAAATTATAAGTGCAACAAAACATAAGAGTAAATAATGTTTAAAAGAATAGAGGGGGAAATGCTAATGACCTTCAACTGCGGTCCAATCACGGATTGATTTTTTTAAAGTATTAAAATCAGAGAATATGTCAAACTTTGGTAAATTAGGTAAATTATTATAAAATGAAGGTAAACGAAAGGTTTACCTTCAAAAAAAAAACTACCTTTTTTTGTAGAATAGACTTATGGCTCATTAATAAAGGTAGCTTTTATACTGTACCTCAGCATTGTTGAAGAGAAGTAGATGATAGAAAATGGTAAATGAGTAATGACTATGAGCAACACTTATCTCAGTGCACTACTATATGGCGTATGCCTACTTACACAATAGTGCTGTGATCGTTTCTTTAATATCCGTTTGAAGTCATTTGAAGTACCCTTAGGGAACAAGCCAGTAGCAATAAAACTATAGATGTCACTGTAATCTATTTTAGAGGCTGATCTAGAAGCATGTTGCAACTGCAATTCAAGTTGATCATCCCCTTCTATTTGGGTTGTTGATTGTTTATTGTGAGAAATTGATTGAGTTTGTAACTGAGATAGTTGGCTTGCGTCGTTTCTCTCCATAAGAAACTGTAACTGTTCAGTGAGAGGAACCTGATAAAAATAAAAATAACGTTAAGTACAGTAATGGTGTATAATAAAAGTAGGCCTACACTGATTTAGGGAAAATATTTATTAAATAATACTGATCGAACTAAATGTCAACCTACATACTTTTTTTTTTACATTTTCAGATAAGACAAAGTTAAATCTAGATTGGACTACACCCTATATGGAAATCGATCCAGAAAATCCATCTCAGCGGGGTATCGAACCCCGTCTCCCAATTGCCGACCGGATGCTTTACCTCTAAGCTACACACAGACTGCACACAAGTTGTCAAAATCAAACCTCTAGCGTAGGCCTACCAGTTGTATCTAATCCTCATGAATGTAAAAAAAAAAAAAAAAACAGTGTGGTTGATCAGTTGTGGCCACCAGTGTTCAAAAATTTAAATTATAATTAATATAATGGCTGTTAGTGATGCAGTGCAAACCAAAAATAGTTTTATCATTTTTTTCTGCTACCTATAAGCTCCTCTTTCATTCAGTCATCTACCTTGGACTTTAAACATATCGGTCACCTGTTCAAAATTTTGATGATTATATTGTTGGGAAACATTGTTTGTCAAATGTTGCAACTGAGTTACAGTGTTGTATGTTTGTCGAGAATTACTGCTGCATTGTAGTGACACAGGGATTTGTAGCATTGTTGGACCTTCATTTCCCGATGATACTGCAACTGTGTAAATATTACAATCCCCTTTTACCATCTGATGAACAGCTGTAACAATAAAACACAAAACAGCGACATGAGGAACTAGGGCGTGGCACTTCAACCAGGTAGGTAAAAGGTAGGTCATATTACGCATAAAAACATACATCTAAAAGCACGAGTACTCAAATAGAAATCAAAGTGTACCGTTGTGTACGTTTCTTTTTTCCTTTTTTTTTCTTTTCTTTTCTTTTCTTTTCATTCTCCACCCTTTTTTATATTTGATTCATTCATTAAATGCATATAATATCATTTTTATTTGTTACCAAAATTGTTGTGTTTAATGCATTGTTGTTGTAATGCTACTGTGGAAGTCATAATGAATACATTATTCGAGTAAGCTAATAATAACATTTATTGAGTTTCACATTGAAAGGACTACAGAGAAAAACACATCTGCTTTCCAAACCAGCAGTTGAGAGAGTTAGACCTTCATTTGTCTTTAAGCTCAACAATGATCTAACATAACAATTGGCTGGTGGTTGGAAGTCACAGCCTTCTAAATAAGCAAAATGTCAGGTTGTACAATTAGTAGATAAAGTAGGTCACTACAGGACCCCCCCTCCAGTGAACGAGCATAGCAATGGGAAAGAAATCTCTATGTGCCGAGGCGAGCCGGTGCGCACACGCGACGTCCTGCTCGTGTCGTGACTAGTGGTGGGGTAGCAGTGACGGCAGCATAAGTCCCGACCAAAGACGGATTGGCGGATGTTGATCCAAAATTGTTGCGGACAACGGAGGCAGGTACTATCCTAGGTAGCCGGGAAGTGCTTGATGTTCGGTCGATTAGATTGAACGGTTTGGTCGATGGTTGTGCGGTATCAGGAGCTGTGCTGTCAAGAATGAAGGCAGGCTTCAACCGATCTATGGATACTACCACTCTTTTCCCTATATGCAGAATAGTGAAATACTTCTCGTGCCTTGCTATGATTTCGTATGGACCGTCATACGGTTGCTGAAGCGGAGTTCGTACAGCATCATGGCGCACGAAAACGTGGGAACATGTTGCGAGGTCCTTGAACACAAATACATTTTTTTGCCCGTGTCGGGTAGGGCGTGTCGGTCGGAGCATCTGGAGTCGTTGGCGAAGTCGGCTGACGTACTCTGATGTGCTGTCTGGCGTTGACGTCGGAGGCGACAAATATTCTCTGGAAGTCTGGAGTAGTTCCGTACACCAACTGGGCAGATGTAGCTTTTATATCCTCTTTCCATGCTGATCGAAATGCCCAACATGACCCATGGCAAGTTATCGGTCCAGCGATCCTCTTCATGGCATTTGAGTGCGGCCTTGAGCTGGCGATGGAGGCGTTCGACCATGCCATTGGCGGCAGGGTGGTACGCTGTAGTTCGGATGAGAGTAGTGCCTAACAGGTGGTTTAGAGACCTGAAAAGGGCTGACTCAAACTGCCGGCCTTGATCGGTAGTGATCCGAAGGGGCGTCCCAAAACGCGATATCCAGCCTGTGATGAGGGCAGAAGCAACTGTATCCGCAGTGATGTCGGATAAAGGAATTGCTTCCGGCCAACAAGTAAATCGATCTACGCATGTAAGCAGGTAACGAATACAGATGACTCAGGAAGAGGACCCACCAGATCGATGTGGATATGGTCAAAACGAGCGTCTGGAGCGTTGAAATGTTCAACAGGTGTCGATCCGTGTCGTGTGACCTTTGATCTCTGACACGCTATGCAGGCCCTTGCCCACTCCTTGCAGTCTTTCTTTATCGAAGGCCAGACGTAGGTCCTTGAGACAAGACGGACTGAGGCAGCAACACCGGGATGGACAGACTATGAAGACTGTCAAACACCTGGCGTCGGAGAGTAACTGGCACGAAAGGTCGTTCTATTGACGTGGATGTGTCACAGTATATCGTAAGGTCCTGTGTCAACAAGGCTCCGACATTTCAGTTCGAGTGCAGTGTCAGAATGGAGAAACGCTTGGAGTTCGGGATCGTTCACTTGGGCTTTGGGCAATTGTCTCATTACTCACAGAGGCCGAGATCGCTTCCACCCTGGACAGAGCATTGGCAACGACATTTTCCGTACCGGGAACATGCCGAATGTCTGTTGAAAATTGCCCAATGTAGTCAAGGTAACGAAATTGCCGCGGGGAACACTTGTCAGACTTTTGCTCGAACGCAAATATTCAATGGCTTATGGTTGGTGTAGATTGCGAACGTCCTGGCTTCCACCATATGACGGAAGTACCGGATTGCCTCGTAGACTGCGAGGAGCTCAAGATCGTATGCGCCATAATTGCGTTGCGCCGTATTCAGCTTTCGCGAGAAAAACGCTAACAGTGGTTGCCAACCTAAACCCGTTTTCTGGTGAAGAGCAGCTCCAATGCACCTGTCAGAGGCATCAGCGACGATTGCAAGCTCTGCTCTAGAGTCAGGGTGCGCAAGAAGTGCTGCTTGTGAGAGACTACGCTTACACTTATCAAACGTGTTCAACAGCTCTGGCTCCAAACGATGGGCATCTTACCTGAAGCATCGCACCGACAAGAAGGTCGTTGAGGGGTGCCTGAAGCCGGGCTGCAGATGGCCATGAATCGACGATTAGAAATTTTATCATCCCAAGAAACTGTCGTAGTTGCCTAATGTTGCTGGTGGTGGAAAACAACGATAGCATCGACCTTTATCTTCGAGAGGTCGTGTCCCACTCGTTGACGTGTGACCAAGGAAATTTACCTCGGAAACACCGAAAATGCATTTTGAAGTGTTTATCAGGACACCGTACTCTGATAAGCGTGCAAAGAGTAGGCGTAGGTGTTTCTCGTGTTTCTTCTGGTGACGTCAAAGCGATAAGAATGTCATCGATGTAGGCATAGAGGAAATCAAGGTCACGAATGGCTTTGTCGATGAACCTCTGAAATGTTTGGGCGGCGTTCCGTAAACCAAAACTCATATAAGGAAATTCAAATAGGCCAAACGGAGTCGTTATGGCAGTCTTTGGTATATCGTTTGGAGCAACTGGAATCTGATTGTAAGCCCGGACTAAATCTATGGTCGAGAACACGGACTTCCCAGCAAGCGACTGAGCAAAATCTTGTATGTGGGGAACCGGATACCTGTCTGGAATTGTCCTATCGTTCAAAGGTCTGTAGTCGCCGCATGGCCTCCACTGATTTTCCTTCTTCGGAACGAGGTGAAGGGCAGCAGACCAGCTGCTAGATGAACGCCTTGCGACACCTGTTTTGAGCATCATATCAAATTCGGTCTTGGCAATCTGCAGACGGTCAGGTGCCAGACGTCGAGGCTTGCAAGATGTTGGATGTCCAGGTGTCGTGTGAATATGATGCATGGTCCCGTGTTTAATGTCACGCAAAATACCTGATGGCTTGTAATGTCCGGAAACTCATTCAAGATGTCGTGGTAACGAGACCCTCCACTGACTGCCTTGACATGTTCTTGAGCGTCGGTAGACAACTTACCAGCGACGGTAAGTGATGAGGCACTATCAACTAACCTTCGATTGCGGGCGTCAACAAGTAGGTCATAGAACGATAAGAAGTCAACTCCGATGATTGGTCTGGATACGTCGGAAACGACGAAATGCCAGACGAACTCGCATTTGAGTCCCAAGTTGAGGTTGAAGGTACCATAAGTCGCTATGACATCCATTGGCCGCAAAAAGCTAGTATGTTGATCGTTCACGAGGTACCTTGAGGAGCTTACGTGGATACACACACTGATTAGACCCGGTGTCGACCAGGAACTGACGTTGACTCAGAATGTCTATCACAAAGAGACGGCGTGAGGTTTGGGCAGTCGTCTGCCGCATAACTGACTGCCCGCATAGTTTTTTGCATCAAAATTGCATGGTTTTTGGCACGACCTTGCCTGTGCGCCATATTTCCGGTGGTACTAACACATATCATCTGCTGGTGTTCGCCGTATTGCGTTTTGTGAGTTCGACGAAGGTAGATCGCAACGTCGATTTGATCGATGCGAGCAAGATGGCTGTGCAGTTCGATTGTTGGATAGCGCTGCGACTTGTCGTGATAACTCCTCCAACTGCGTTTGATAGCTGTCGACAATCGCTACCTGAGGAGAGGTGGGCGCCATCTCATATATTCTGTCAGCAATCACTGCGAGTGCATCAAGGTCATCAGGTGGTGATGAAGCCAAAATGTCATGCATACGGGGCGGCAAGCATTCAAACCACAATTTCGTAACACCTTGTTTGTTATCTCTGACCCAGCTAACATGCGTAGGCGAAGCAGAAATTCGGAATGTTTATTATCACCCATAACCTCATGTTGAATTAGCTGTTTAATACGTGCTTCGGGCGATGGCGAGAACCGACGAATGCGCTCAGTTTTAAGAAGCTCATATTTACCTACGCTTGGGGGCTTGACGATGATGTCGCGTACCGTCGTGGCGTACCGTTGTTCAAGGGCGCTTGCTGCATAATTAAATTTAGTTGAATCCTGCGAGATCCCTGCTAAATCAAATTGATTCTCAATTTGCGCAAACCACAAAACAGGATCATTTGCCCAAAACGGTGGAACTTTCACACTTATTCTATCGACTGAAACAGGTGCTGTATTGTCGGATGAAGCCATGTGTCGTTTGTGTTAGTATGGAATAAGATTTTGATGAGCAACACGAAACATCAAAAATGCCTTCACACACCAAAAAAAATAATAATGAAACTGAACTTCCATCAGAACTTTTGAAATGTTCATTGTCCTACCTCGTTGATAGATCACGTCGGGGTCACCACTGTGGAAGTCATAATGAATACATTATTTGAGTAAGCTAATAATAACATTTATTGAGTTTCACATTGAAAGGACTACAGAGAAAACACATCTGCTTTCCAAACCAGCAGTTGAGAGAGTTAGACCTTCATTTGTCTTTAAGCTCAACAATGATCTAACATAACAATTGGCTGGTGGTTGGAAGTCACAGCCTTCTAAATAAGTAAAATGTCAGGTTGTACAATTACAGGGTCCAAAATAACTAATGCAGTATGGTATTGATACAAAATTTTGTAAAAGGCCTACATCAAGATTGGAAAAATGTATTTTCTGTCTGTCCGTCTGTGCATACACGCGTAGCGATAAAAACTGAACATGATCTCCGATTGAGATGTGTTTCTTCTTTACAGAATGCTTTGGTGACACTGAGGGTTGGAGGGGGGGGGGGGCGCTAACTGCCCCAAAAGTGTGAATATTTCTACACTCGGCACCTCCGTCATTAGACAAGCGTTACGGTAATCTTCGCTCCCTACTTTTTGGGTACCCGTGTTTCATTGATCCAAATATTAACATCAATCTATGAAACTATACCAATTTAAAACGGCTGTTTCTGCCAGTTTACCATTATGACAATCTTATTAGGCCGTCAGCAGTGGTATATTGGGGCCGAAACGATGATCGGGTAATTTTTTCCGAGTCGGAACGACGTTCCTTTTCTTTTTCTAGTATTTATTCTAATATTTTAATGGTTCAAATGTGTTCACAAAATATACTAAATTGAATATTTGTGCTAAAGGAAATATTGTAAATCAAAATAATATTTATGATCCTTCCTTTAAGTCATTTGTAGACAATTAGGCTACTTAGTGAAAGCTCTGTCACAACTTGCATTTAATCAAGCCTCACTGGTCAATGGGCATGTTTACCTTTTTGGAAATATGCGTGGTACTTCACCACTCAAATCACCAGAATCTTTCAAGAAGAGAAGTTGGCGACGGATTATGCAGAGGGTAGGGTTGTCTCTACAGGTCTTGCAATGCACAACAAATGAAGGGGTGGGGGTGGGGATGAATGTTTGTTTTTCTCAGTTGTGTCGCGACTTAATTTCAAGCAGCATCAACCTTTTTCTTGGGCTGTTTGCATTTAAAAAATGAGTACGAAACGAAAACAAACATGCATGGACACATTTCTTACTCATAAGAAACAATTAGCACACTGTCACTGAAGAAAAGTGTTGGCGTTAGTGTTAGTAGTGAACTAGACGTGAATGCCGAGGACGAATAGGCCTAGTCATATAAACAAAGTATAGAAAAATAGTATATGTTTCATTAAAAACTAATGGGTGGGTCGGTCCCTGCAGGACCACCCATCCACCCTGTTTTTGTATCGGTTCCTGGGCTTGAATTTGTATGTTTGCCACGCCACTGTCTACAAATATAATATTCAAAAAAGACTCACAGATTTTCAAAATTAAAGAACAAAAAAAAGGCCCTACCTACACAAATGGTGCTCATTTGGGTCCACCAAGTTAAATACTATACCGTAATTAAATATTTAAACTAAGTATTATTACCTCTTCATTTCCATCTTAATTGTAGGTCTACTATAATTTTATTTACCTTTTACTATTTCTCCATAGGTTCATAAAAAATGTATTAGGCCTATAAAAACTAACACAAATCTGGCCTCTTTAGAATTAAATATAAACTAAGCACCCAAATGTATTCTCTTGTATACATTTATAAAACTAGGAAAACGCTAAAGTCCCGCCGCGTTGAAGGATGAGCGTTTTATAGTTTTTTGTTTGCGTGGCATATCTTTACTTTTGCAAGTGCTTTGTTTTGTTGCCTACGCATTGAAGTGATTGTTGTCAAGTTTCTATTGTTTCTTGTCAATTGATATTATTTACCTTAAAAAACTTATATTAAAAGCTTTATTTCTATAGATTCTGGCTAGCTTTTTCAACTTTTTCTTTCAAAAGGTACTACATCACCATAACCTTAATGTCCATGTATAATATGAACGTTGTAGCCCCACCCGTTTGGTCAGAATTGGCCCAAATGGCACGAAAATATCGCACAAAAAATCAAAAAACTTATATTAAAAGCTTTATTTCTATAGCTTCTGGCTAACTTTTTCAACTTTTTCTTTTAAAAAGCAATACATCACCATAACCTTAATGTCCATGTGAAATATGAACGTTGTAGCCCCACCCGTTTGGTCAGAATCGGCCCAAATGTCACGAAAATATCGCACTAAAAATCGAAAAAAATCGTAAAAGTACGATATTCATGAGAAATATTTCTTCGATTGTACCCAAAAACGTAGCAAGTCTAAGTTCAGAGATTTCGAAGGTCCTGTCAAATTTTCATCAAGATCGCATATGCCGTTTGCCCGGTAGAGAGCGAACAAACAGACAAAAATACAAAAAAAAAACAAAAAAAAAAAAAAAAAAAAACAAAAAAAAAAACACCCGAGCTAAATTTTTTGGGGGGTCAGTGAAATTGAAGTCTTCGCTTCACTCGCTTCGCTCGCTACGCTCATCCAATTAATTATAAGGTTTAGGGTAGGGCCAAAAATTAGTTCTGGCCAAATAAATGGGAAACATACATGTTATTGATTATTGTCAAACACTGTATTCGCGGTTAAAACCTAACCAGGTAGCAGCACGGTCGTATGCATGGCCGTCCGAAGGCAGATAAAAATCACCGGCTGCATAGGAGCAAGTGTGTTTTTCATGCTTTAAAGCATAATATTTCATTGTAATCGTCAGTTCTAGAAGTATTTCCACTTTCCAGTAGTTGGGTACGATGGGGTAGGACAATCACTATATTTTGTAACCCTCAGCTGCAAAATAACTAGCAAAATAAGAAATTTTATCTCGTAATTTGGTGACGTGTATTTTCAGTAATTTTAACTTGATGGCAATACCGCGAATTTATTATGATTTTTGGCCTTTACTTAGGCCTATATGATATGTAATATAATATTATATCACAAATTATTTATTCGCCCCCCCCCCACCACCGCCACCACCATCGCCCCCGCCCAATGGAAGTAATTTTTTGTGGGTTCCTCGCGATCAAATTATCAAACTCGATTTGTTATTAAATTTTGTGTTTCGTCACGCGATTGGAACCTCTTAAAACATTGTCTCAGATTTGAAAAGCCCCCCCCCCCCCCCCCCCCAATGTGGCTAAAAATTTAAAGATTTTAGTTATATGAATAGCACTGGCCTTCACTAAACTTTATATATAGGCCTACTATTATTAATACGCAAAGTTAACTAATTATATTACGCCTATAGCCTATAATAATATTATGAATAATAAATAATTAAATCTACACATAATTATTTGCTGTTCACAGCAGCAGTTGGTACAAATCTCTTGGCATATAAGAATAAAAATCAAGGTAGGATAGTTGACATTCAATGCGCTGTACAAATTTAGAAACTATAATTATGGACATATATTATTAATAATAAATAAAAATAACAAAAATTCTATATTATATCTATACTAATTATCAATTATACCATTATTGAGACTTGCATAATATATACTATGGTTCACAGTATCTTTGGGTTTAAAATGTCAGACCCAAAGACGGTACATAGCTCTTAGCTCGCTTTGGCCCTATACCGCCTACAGCACATCATTGTAATAAATTAATTACCATTATGGTTTATCGTTTATCGGTTGGTGGTATCCATGAAACTGATAAAAGTTGTGAAAAATGTGTCTCAAGGAATAGGAATAGAACTCCCATCTAACCCACAGTATTGCACGGAATAATATACACATTCAGACTTTTTGTTTCATTACGCATCACAAAAATGTGTATTACTAATTTTATGACCTTCTTTACTTGCTAAATAATAAACATGATCGAGTAAATTCATTCTGGAGTTGACCGTGACGCTACAATATTGCATTGGTTTAACATTGAATGCCGCCATGCAGCCGCCCGGTATCTGCCTTGGAGCAGTTCTCCACTTGACTGCCAGATGTCAGCCACTTTGCTTTTAAACGCGAATACTGTACAACATGATAAAACCCAATAAATTATCTTATCTTATTCACCTTTACACTAGGCTTTAGATTTATAAAACCCGGAACTTTAGTTTATTTATATTTTACTTCACGGCCTATATAGTTTCTGTGCATTTTTGTATGTATTTAATATTTTAATTGTGACGTAAGGTAGACCTATATAAATATGCCAGACCATTAATAATTTTGTGTTCAGCATTAATTTTGTGAAATCATGGCATTGCATTATTTTTAGGTACAGGTAGTTATAAATAAAAATCCCAACCCCTGTTGCTATACAGGCATATTTTTTGTAGGTCTATACAGTATCTAATAGAAGTATGGACTACATGGGAGAAACTGTTAGCACTTAGCATTAATAATATATATTTATATTGTCATTTCAACTGTAGGCATACCAGCCCAGCCAATGCAGCCTAAACTGAAACAGCCTAATGACTAACCATAGGCCTTACGCTAATAAAGATGGTACCTGAGTTTGAGATGCAATTATCAAGATTAACAACCAGCAACCCTTGGTCTGTCTGGATCTCCATGTTGAGTGTTCCAAAGCAAGTTTGTGAACTAGGCTTCTGCCTAGATGCTCTTTTGATGCACCTACACTGGAAGCCCAACTAGCCGCCAATGTCATTTAGAAAGGACCCCTGAAAAAGTGCACAAAATAAAATAGGAAATACATGTGCATTACCCAAGTTCACCATATCTAGGGCGACGGTCGTCGCCCGGCAGACAAGCGCATGCGACTGCTTGGGCGACAAGAACTCCAGCCCTGTATACAGCTACCAGAGTTGGGAGGTTTTCAGCTATCTGCACACGCCGCCCCGAAAGAGTTACAATCTTGAAACTCGGTATATGACCTGGTATGTGGTCCATGACATACCCAAAAAAAATCAACCCGGTCCGACAACTCGTTCTGTGTTAAAAAAGGCTCTCAACATCGTCAAATTCCTTTCGGCTGGCTGGTGGCTGGGTGGGTGGGTGGCTGGTTAGTTCTCTGCGGAATTAATTTAGCCTACAGAGAAAACGGTAAATCTTAGAACTACGAAACTTGGACCACACTTAGATGTACTTCAGACGCAGTGACTTTTGCTTTCAAAACCAAAATCGGGTAACAGGGACCGGAGAAAATCAAAATTTGGATGATAATCAAAACACGTAATTACCAAGGCCTGGTAATTTATACAAACTTGAAATTAAACATGCTATTAACCATTATAAATACCTTGCGTCCAAAACACAAGGGGCTAAATTTGGGGATGACCATGGGCCCAAAAATGACAAAAAAACATATCTGAACTTTAAGAAATGAATCATTCAAAGAAAACGCTACAACTGAGATGTTTCAAACGTGGAATACATTTTGATATCTCTCATTCTTTATCACTTTTGAATATGGAAAGCAAAATTGGGTGACGGGTACCGGAGAAAATCAAAATTATCAAAAGTAGAGGTAATAGGGAATATTCCACTTCCGCCAAATACTGTACGAATAGATTTTTTAGAAGAAGTATTTCGCCCCGATTACAAATATGTACTTTGTTTTTCCGTGAAATAATAATCCAGTGATTTATAGCCGTTTTAAAAGCAGCACTTTTTAAAGCGGCAAAAACGACTGTGACGTCAGAACTGTGTTGATCCAACGCCGTCTGATAAACATACATCCAGACCAAAGATGTTGGAATAGTATTATAGTAGGATCGAGATATACATCAAGACGGCGGTGTTTAAACAAAGCAGCGCCTAGCGTAGCCTACAGTAATGTGAACAGATGGCGGGCATTTTACTTTTAACGCCTAGCCAGAAAACGAGAAAAGTTGACATTGTAATCAAAAAACAAAGCTGAAACAGTCCTAGGTCTAGGCCTAGACTTAGAAAATTATTTATAATACAACAGTCTAGGCCAATCGTTCCTGTAGGATATAGGCATTGGTATGTGACTACTAAAATTACTCACTTGACAAGCCCTAGGCTTAACTTGCCAACCCTAGGCCTGCACGTTCATGTTCTGACACACATCCCGCACAAAAACCTTACTTTGATGACTAATTAAAGCCTATTGTAGATAAAGAATACCATGATAGTCCTAGGCTATGCAAAAACTCAAGACAAAATGCTCGTTATTCTTTATCACAATGATCTCGCGAAATCTCCTGTCACATACGAAAAAGAAAAACAAAAGACGGTGAAAATGTACATCCTGTGAGTTGTTTGTGTGATGCGATGGCCGAGCACCGCCGTCTGTAGTAAATATGTACAAATATACGTACATTAGTTTCCAATGGCCTTGACTCAACACAGTTATGACGTAGTACCGTCCAAAGATGGCGCACGCTCGTTTTGGCGCGGGCCAAAACTGGGAGACCCATTATTCTTGTTTAAATTTCAACTCAAAAAACATTTTTTTTTAATTAAAAAAGTACAGGACTATTAAGACATGAAAAGAATGAAAATAAAATATAAAATATTAAAAGTGATATTCCCTATTCCGTACTCTTATGAATAATACGCTATACTGAGAAAACGGTTCATCTTAGAACTTTGAAACTTGAGCCACACTCAGATGTACCTCATATAACTAAAACCGGGCAATTGGGACCGGGAAAAATCAAAATCAAAATCAAAACGCGTAATTACTCAGGCGTAGTAATTTGTACAAGCTTGAAATATTAAACATGCTCTTAACCATTATAAATATCTAGTGCTTAAAACACAAGGGGTATCTTTGGGGGGACCGTGGGCCCAAAAATGTCAAAAAACAACTTTGAACTTAACAAATTTAATCATTCAAAGTCCATCATTCACACCTTGATAGCAAACAAACAACAAAAAGATGTAATATCCAACCAAATACAAAAATTTGTAAAAAAAAAAACGGCAGCCAAGCTCTCCTTCAAAAGTCTTCGGCTGTGAATGCTGTGAGATATAGAAGTTGAGCCAAGCTTTTTATTCTTTCTCCCTAGTTTCGCTTTGAAAATAAGTAAGATCATTTCGCCTGTTGACGAGCGCCAAGCCAACGATTTTTGTGGTTAAAAAAAGTAAAATTTTTAAACTCGAAATCATAAAAAAATGGCTTGGCCATTGAATTTGGTTCATGGCCAAGAATTTTTTTTATGATTTCGAGTTTAAAAATTTTACTTTTTTACCACAAAAATCGTTGGCTTGGCGCTCGTCAACAGGCGAAATGATCTTACTTATTTTCAAAGCGAAACTAGGGAAAGAATAAAAAGCTTGGCTCAACTTCTATATCTCACAGCATTCACAGCCGAAGACTTTTGAAGGAGAGCTTGGCTGCCGTTTTTTTTTTACAAATTTTTGTATTTGGTTGGATTTAAACCTACAACTAACAACTTACAACTGAAAATTCTAGTTAGGTACGATAATTAAAAATATGTAACTTAACGGCATAGACTAGCTACAAAAACGGAACGGGAACCGTGTTAGTGTGTAAAATGTCTTGCGTCTAAAGTATTCTAGCTATAAACAAGACCAAACATACGTTTGAAAGGTGAGATTCTCTACTATGCTCCTCTTGTTAAAAAATTATTAAAAAAGTAATAAGTGACAACGAAACAGCATGTTAAAGTGATGAATCGTTACAAGTTGTAGGCTAGTGTTGTTCACCGTCACAAGTCTAACTTAAACACAATATTTGCAACCACAGGATCAATGAACATGAAATCCTCTACAACTTTGTGGCTGGAACTTTATGTCCATCTTTTATAGTTTTCTTGTAGGCCTAATAAGTTACTGACGAGACGTTTGCACTTGGTACAGTTTCTCGCAGTTTCTCTCGCGCCCCTTGAGTGTCAGAAAACGCAGTCCACACAACGAGTGCAGGTAGCATTTTGGTAGGTCTTGGGTTTGCATTTCAATGGCCGTGCATCTTTATCCTGAGACGTCTGAGAGGGCGATTCGTTCTCATCACGTTGGAAGTGAATAAACATTGCTATATGTATAGAAGAGGGATCTCGTGACGTTTTACTAAACACCCATGCTTCACATGTAAAACATGTTTTGTACTTGCGTTTGAGTCTGCCTGCTAATTGTTGATGTAAATATAATTGTATTTTCATTTCTAAACGCCCGCGCTTCACACGTAAAACATGTTTTGTAGGCCTACTAGCGTTTGAGTTGCCTGCTAATTGTTGATGTAAATAATACTAGGAAAACGCTTAAGTCCCGCCGCGTTGTTGGATGAGCGTAATTGGTGCATTGAGCTGCCATGTGTTACGCGGATTTTCTGTTGTTCTGTGAAAAAAATCATTTCTTAGTCGAAGATTATTTTTAAATTAAATTAAATTAAATAAAAAATAAACTTAATTTTTTTAATTGATCGTAATTTTTAAAAGAAAAAAGTCGTAAAATTGCAATTTTCACAAGAAATAATTATTCGATTGCGCTCAAATTTAACACGAGTATATTAATTTATAAAATTAAGGTAATGTGAAAAAATCATTACAAAAGGATAAAGCATGTAGGTGATATAAGTCAAAGAATTGTTTTAAAAAAGAAAAAACCCGTAAAATTTCGATTTTCATGAAAAATAATTTTTCGATTACGCTCAAATTTCACACGAATATCTTAATTCATAAAATTAAGGTTCTGTGAAAAAATATTACAATTGGATAAAGCATGTAGGTGTTATAAGTCGAAGATCTTTTTTAAAAATCGTAAAATTGCGTTTTTTATGAGAAAAAATTGCGCTCAAAAACGTGGCAGTTCTAAGTTTAGAGATTTCGAAGGCCTCCATAAAATTTCATCGCAATCGGAGTATCGGTTTAGCCGGAATCGTGTTAACAGACACACAAAAATACAAAAAAAAAAGAAAGAAAGAAAAAAAACATTCCGGATTTTTTTCTCCAGCGTAGTGAAATGGAATCTTCGCTTCGCTCGCTACGCTCATCCAATAATTGTATTTTTATTACTAAACGCCCACGCATCACATGTAAAACAAGTTTTGTACTTGTGTATGAGCCTGCAATGTTGATGTTAGTATAATTGTATTTTTATTTCTAATGCCCGCGCTTCACTTGTATGACTTGTTTTGTACTTGCGTATCATGAGCCTGCTTTATTGTTGTAGGCCTAACTATTATTTTATTTTTATCTTGTAATTTGTCCCTTGTGAGGTTTTACGGAATTTCCGCGCTTCACTTGTAAGACTTGTTTTGTAGCCTACTTGCATATTCTGAGCCTGCTTTGTTGTTTTAACTTTTATTTTATTTTTTACCGTGATGTCCCTTGTGAGGTTTTATGGAACGCCTGCGCTTCACTTGTGTAACTTGTTTTGTACTTGTGTATCACGAGTTTTAAAAGTACAATAAAAACAATGTTGTATTTAGGTGTATTATATTATAACTTGAGATATTGAATGAAGAATGAAGGAAAGATAGAATCTCCTGGATGAATTCTTTGTAGGTAAATAATACAATTTGAGGCTTCTTGCTACAATTCTATAGTAAGGCCATTGAAAACTCAATGGTAAGGCCTTTGAGTACCTACCAAGAATGCACTTCCTCACTTGCACTCACACGGGCGCCCGCTTTTTTTGTGTTGACAGCGCGGACAATGGTCATTCATGCCTGTCTTTCAGTTTTGGGACCAAGTAGCATATTTTCATAATTGCTTGCATACCTATGAGTGTGTCTTTAGTAGCAGCCTACCTATATACCTGTGCGCTCTAAGAGTAGGCTACCTGCTGTGCCGAAAGTTGCTTGGGCGAGAACAGTTCTGTGACTGAAGCGACCATATTCAAAAAAAATTTCGTAACTCCCATAAAATCCTCTTGCAAACCACATGATTCATGAAGCCAATCACTGGATAGTGTTTTTCAATTTGGATCGGCCTCTAGGGCATGCCTAATTTTACCCGCCCACTATCGCTACAATTCCCAAAGCTGAGGAGCCTGCTCCCAGATCTAGGCCTATGCCCTTAAATAGGGTAGGGCCTAATCTGCATGTAAAAAACTAAAATAATCATGATATGAACTACTTTCCATGCCAAATAATACATTTAGACCTGGTTTTTATTACAAGCATTTTACGCGGGTTAGTGGATAGTCGATAACGCGGGTAATTTTTGTGATGTAAACGCACTGAGTTGCAACGCTAGTTGGAATTTCAACTCTGAGTTGCTCGAGTAACGTTGATAAGCTCGTTCATGTAAACGACAACATGTCAAGTCCGCACGTCTTTTAGAAGGCGTGTGCCCAACAATGCTACATTTGTGAAGGTTAGAAACCTTACGAAGGTCAGAGTTGGGGAGTAGCCTAACTTAACGAAAGTAACGCGTTACCGCTAACGCGTTTCTTTAAAGTAACTTTTAGGGAAACGAGTTAGTTCAAAATCGACAACTTTTTAAAGTAACTGATTGTTATTTTCTGTAACTTTCAATAAACGTTAGGTTGATAGTTACTTATGTTTTGCAGCCTGTACTTTGTGGAAATATACACTGCATTCATCAGGATACATCTCGACATCCGGTTTTCCCATTAATGAAATGTTTCTGTAAGAGGAATTCTTGTCCAAAGCCTCGTTTCCGAGAAAATCTCGCATCGGCCGTCCGGTAGTGACGGCAACCCCCTTTACCAACCAACCCCGGTAGGGCTAGACATTGGTCATCCTAGCATCACGTACGGCAGCGAGTTGCTTATTTTGGTGACATTTTTGTTTCAATCGCAAATTCACGGCCCGAGTTTCCTCTAGGGCGCATGTAGTGCGTTAAACCTCAATAATATTCATCGTCATAAAGCGTTGTACGCTCTATTCAGGGTTTGTAAAAGTTGAATCGAAGTAGTGGAAGCAAGATAGTGAAAGTGGCCTGTTTAACGGTCAATGTAGGCCTAATGTAAATTTACATTAAAGTAAGAGTCATCAATAAATTACCGGTAGGCCCTACCTATACATTATTGACCTTCATTTCATATCGATTTTAATTTATTAGTACCTAGTACGCCTATATGAGTTTCCTGGACTTGTTTTATTTTCCGTTCAACTAATAAATAAATAAATAAATTAGCATTTCTGCCGCGATCACCGTAAAACCAACTTTTACAAGTTAATTTTTATGGTAACATCTTTCCAGTTATTTTATTTTTGGACTAACTTTAACTTTAACTAATTCTTTTAAAGTCAACTACCTAACTTAACTTTTAAAAAGATACTATTTTTGGGTAACTTCCCCAACTCTGACGACGGTATTTGTATGCACACTAAAACACAATAGAGTAACCCTCCTTCATCCAAAGTTGATTGGATGAGCAAAGCGAAGACTTCAATTTCATTGATCCCCCAAAAAATTTAGCTCGGGTGGTTTTTTTTCCCCCTGTCTGTTTGCTCTTTACCGGGCAAACGGTATATGCGATCTTGATCAAAATTTGAGGGGACCTTCGAAATCTCTGAACTTAGACTTTCTACGTTTTTGGGTACGATCGAAGAAATATTTCTCGTGATTATCGTACTATTACGATTATTTTTATTTTTAGCGCGATATTTTCGTGACATTTGGGCCGATTCTGACCAAACGGGTGGGGCTACAATGTTCATATTTAACATGGACATTAAGGTTATGTTTATGTATTGCTTTTTGAAAGAAAAAGTTGAAAAAGTTAGCCAGAATCCATAGAATAAAGGTTTTAATATGAGTTTGTTGAGGTTTATAATAACAATTAACAAAAAACAATAGAAACTCAACAACAATCACCTACAACACATTCAAAAAGGACTTGCAAAGGAAAAGTGGTTCTACGCAAACTAAAAACTTACAAAAAAGCTCATCCATCAACGCGGCGGGACTTGAGCGTTTTCCTAGTTTAACTCCAGTAATAAAAAAACATGTCTAATAGGCCTATACAAAAGTTGGTACAACTACCTAGAGGTGATTATTTTTAATACTTCTGATAAGTCAGCAGTAAGGATTTTGTTGTTGTTACTATGTTTACAAGATGTACTTTTCTTACTTTTTTGGCGCTTTTTTCGCCTTGTATGGCTGGCAGAGGAAAACCCTGAATCATATTCATAGTCTACCCTACCCCGTAAGTCGTGACCAGGTGGAGAAGTAACACCTAAAGCTTTTAACACCAAATTAAACTTAGCATTTGATTTTTGAAAATCGGATTTAAAATTCGCGCTGCGGACTGGCGCCAATTTTTGTGCCTTGGCTTACTACAGGCTACAATCAATAATCAGTACTCATCATAATAGTAAAATTATAAATATAATATTACTGCATAAATCACAGTGCTGGGTAAAAAAAGGAGCACAGACAATAATAAATTGGCCGTCCGGTATCGTTCGCTAATGATTATGCCGAGTAAAAATTGAGTTGACTTTTCCACTTTTGGCGTCGGCGGACGCCATCATTCAAGGTTGATAACAGTTGAACATGCTTAAAACTTACTTAAGAAATAGTATAGACGCCTTAGTACTAACTACTGTACTGTCTACAATAGTGAGACACTATCTTCAAAAATGATAACTATTTTAACACAGAAAAACGTGAAATTATGAACCGGAATGAAGCCAATTTATACCTGCACCAAAACTTCAACACGTCTTGTAACAACTTACGATTTTGCAGAGCTTAAATTTTAGCTGAACTGGAAATAACACCGATGGGCGGAGTCATTGAGCCCAAGCCGCATCGCACTGCGCAGTCGTCATTTTTTTTAATCGTTTCATCTACATGCGGACACCAAAAGCTGTCCAGTTTGAGCACAGTGTTTTTTTTAGATCTCTTCCTTTGTAAACTTCAACCCACGGCTCTCTTGGTGCTCGCAGCATAGAATAATAAAGAGCCGGTGGAAAGCATAGGCACGATTACCAACACGACAAACAAAGCCGACATAAATCCACTGATAAAACCAAAATAAGAACTAAAAAGTCATGGGGCTTTCATTTGGGGCGATATTATCTCAAAATGGGAAATTTACATTTTATTAAGATTAAATGAACTATAAAAGTGCATGCATTGGCATGCATATTCAAAAGAAAAACATCAAAATCCACATTTGGTGTGTAAATGTTAGCAACACTGATCCGGCAACAACACGCAACAACAGGTAAACGAACGTGTCCGTGTCAACTTGCTGTCAAGAACACGTTATTCTGCTCCAGTAGGCCCCTACATTTTTATATAGTAGGCATAGGGCCTAGTGCTAATGCTTAGTTTTTCCGCGATTAATGTGGTATTTGCATAAGTTTTATATTGTTTCAGCATTCAGACTGCCACTGCCATATGGTTCTAGCCCTAGGGGCCTACAAATACGGCAAGGACTGAAACCACCCACATAAGCCTAGGCCTATGCCTACCGGATTGAGGTTATAGGCCCTAGCCTAGCCTACATCCGTAGCAGCTCTGTGCTTGTCTGTTGCCCTTTATAACCTTGCAATGGGTATCTCTCACGAACATTTGACGTGGGCTTCCCTCTGTTTAATTTTGCTGAATTGTTGCAAAAAAGGAGTTTCAGATAATTTCACATTTATTGATCTTCCTAAAGAACATCTGCCGTACTACTTCAATAGCTACCCTCAAGAGGCCGAACGTTGTAAGCAAGATCCCGAATGCCCATATAAAGTAAGTTGGTAATTGTAAAGAATCACTCGGCTATAGCGGAATGCTTTGGTGCTTTTTGTTGTTCGGAGTGAATAAGAATGACAAGAAATTATTCTTACGTTCGAACATATGAATGGCAAGAAATTATTTTTACGTTCAAACGTAATCGGCTCGTTTACTATCACTTAACAACACGTTAAAATGTAGCGTAACGTACAGTAAAACTAATGTCGTGTTTACAATCACATAACAACATAACAAGGGTAGACACTCTGAAACGGGTTGTGATTGGCTAAATTAAGAATAGGGCTAAATAATGTAATGTACGGTAAAGTTGAGATTGAATCAACTTCTTAGACGTTTGTTGCGTTTCAAACAAGCCAGAAGATTGGCAAGAAATTATTGTTGCGTGATGGTGGTTGTTTGTTACGTGTTGTTAGTGTCTGTTGTTTTTGTACTCTTTTGCAGTGTTCCCTCAGTGAATACCGTGTATTTAACAAGGCCGTGTCCTATCCAGAGCTTGCTGCTCCCGGAGAGGTTGTAGATCCATGGTCCCACGTGACAGTCTTTCTGCTTCCACTTCGTTCCAAGTTATTTCCCTTTTATCAACTTTGTCATTGATCTGATCCACCCACTTGTCTCTTGGTCTGCCCGATTGCCCTCAATTGGTATTATTTTTGTTACAGGAACATATAGGTCAGAATGTATGTTGGGGATATGAACGTGATTGCAAGATGCAGAATGCTTACTCCACACCGTCATGTCCAGGATCACACAAGGGATGGGTTAAGTCAAAACAAGACCAGCTCAATACATTCTACAACCAAGGAGATTTTGGTTACATTCAAGAACAATTAGAAGAAACTATGGTTATGTGTGAACCAACATTTTTGGTAAGTTAAAAAGAGAAACTTGACTGTCTCTTTCACCAGTGTAGACTAGATCTAAGCTACTAAATTACGGTTTCTATGTTCTTATCAGTCTATGAAAACTGAATCAGACAAAGAAGCCAAGGAAGTAAGTAAACCCTTAGAGGACCCCTACAATTCCCAGTTGAGTAAAATTAAAATGTATCTGCTATTTGGAGCTAGACTGTATGTAGATAATAGGGTAGGTTACCAATACCTAGTTATGAAGGCTAGTTCATCTTTGTCTTTACATATTAGGTACTTAGTTCATCTTATATGGGCCTAGATAAACTTAAACTTTAAAAAAGATTTTTAAATATTGTTTCCTTGCCTCCAAAACACTAAATTGTGGTGTGTTTCTTGCACTTCTAATGGTAAATGATGACTTAGGCCTAGGTAGGAACATTTCAATGAATTCAATATATAGTCACATAATATGCTAGAGTAGGCTACATTCTAAATTAGTTCTTAATAGGTATGAAAAACATTATTTTTAGAAACCCTAAAACTCTAAAAAAAAAATAAACATCTTTAAATTTATATTATACCAACCATTCAGCACGAGAGACACCACCCGGGATGGCTATTGACAATTGTCCTGGTTTTCCCTCTTAGGACGGTTTTATTAATTTTATCATCATTTTTCGGATTTCCAAATACCTATCTTGTTTTATTTTGTAATACAAAATATGTACGTATTAGGCCTAATACGACGCGTCACTTTTCTCAAGTTTTCTAAAGACAAAACAGCCATTTCGGTTTTCCATAGTCTAAAAATACGGTTAGGTAGGTAGGCCCTAATACGTTTCCTTGGCAATTATTGGAATAAGTATTTTGTGCCTTCCGTACTCAGATCGCTCTCAAAGCTATCTTGAGGACAGAAATACCCCCAAAACAATTCGCCTCCGTCAGCTGGGGCTCTGCAGCCTCTGCCTCTGCCCCAGATCCCTTATACTAGTCCACACAAGTCCATAGTGGTCAAAATCTCGAGATGTCCTGGTTTTTCGTTTTTGAATTAGGTATGGGCACCCTAACTTACTACAATAGGTATGCTGCATTCATAGTAGGTCCTAGACATCACAAGCCAAGTACAAAATAAATAGCAATATGACCGGCAGGCTTACTACACATTATTCATTTGGACTGACTTTTTTTTTTCAGGGCGACTCATCACTTGAATGCTCCAAACACCTTCGTTTCTGTAGAGGTCGTAATTTAATGATTAACTTCACCGATCTCGCTTCAAGAAAGGAGCCTTTGCGCTATAAGATGGATATATTGCAAGAAGGGCAAATTGGAGGTTACTGCAAGTATGTTTAATTTAATTTATTATTTGCATAGATACTACTTAGACACGCCATGGAAAAGAGTTGGGAGCTTGGAAAAAGAATGAGTAGGCCCTACATGGTATTCTTAGACTTAGTAAAAGCATATGATAGTGTGCCAAGGAAAGTGGTATGGGAGAGTCTGGAAAGAAAAGGAGTGGATAATGGACTGATAGACAGGGTTAAAAGTATGTACTACTAACAGTACTATATGAAGTTTGTGAAAGCTGTGTGAAAACACAATTTGGATTGTCAGGGTCAGGGGCGGCTCGTGTATAGGTGCACAGGTGCACGCGCACCCCCAAATATCTGCGCGAACTAAATTCCAAATTTAAGGTTCGAAGCCAATCTCGTAATATTCCCAATAAATCGTTGGATTGTTTGTATGGATTTTTTGGCTGGCCCAGAGCAAGGCATATTCGGCAGGAGTCATTCTGCAGTAAGTGCTGCCACCCCGGGTGCTCTCTCCGAATGTGAGAACAGTTTTACATCGTTTTCTATGGTCGGCCGGCAGAACGAGCCCGTAGGTCATCTTTTGAATTTACAATGTCTGATATAGCTTGGGAGATCGCACGTGCGAATGGGTCAAAACCCGTTACTTCCACTCAAACGCCTTGGTATTTTGCTCGCAGCATTCATTTACCCCCACACTCCGGCCAGTAGCCAGTGAAAGTTGTTCGCGACAGGGTTGGTGAAGTGAGATTAACTACAGTTTTCAAGTGAGCGAACAGTGTTAAAATTATTATCATGCCGTGAAGTGAAATAATAATATGACTTCGGTAATAAGGGATCTAAAAATAAACAGTTTTTTTTAAACGACCATTGGACGAACTATTAAATTTAAAATAGACTTTATTTTAAAATAAAGATACAATGTGATGTTTGAGGCGCGTGTCGGAGGAGATTAAGGGAGATTATTTGGGTATAGGTGGAACCAGATAAGGTGGCGGTCGCCGAGGGATCGCAGCACTGTCGTCCACGCACTATGGCCACAGGATCGGCAAAAAGTAAATAAAATAACGGTCTCTAAAACTGCTTTCGGAGAAAAACACGACTATTTTAAAGCCAAGCCTTGCCCAATATATCCTAAAAATAAAGTATTTATGAAGTGTACGAATAAAATCAAGACATTTTGATGCTCCTAAACATTGACATCACATCTGTCGAGGTTGGCATTATAAACAGCTGGAACTTTGGACACACCATTACCAACAAGACAAAAAAACACTTTCGTAATCGTGATTACTTAAAATCATTATTTCGCTAAAATACTGACTGTGGGACAAATTTATTCACAGCTTATAAAATGTTGATTTTGTGTTAACTTATCACGATAACATGACCAAATACGGTAGGCCCTACCTAATGCCAGTTGTGTGTAAATTGTCAACGTTGGCGTCCGTGCTCTCGCTTGATCTTGACGGCCGCCACCTTATCTGGTTCCACCTATATGTGATATTTTAATCAAGCATATAGGCTAATAATTAATTTTTTTGATGGTTTTCCATAATTAACAATTACACATAGGGGAGTTTTTCCCGACCAATAAATTCGAAATATATACTCTAAAGTCGTTTTCCGGGTACTTCAGAAGTTCAGACCATTAGTATCTGAAAAAATTTTGGCTTCTGGGAACTGGGGCTGCGCCCCACACCCCTTTGTTTCCCGCAGATAAAGACTTCAAAATTATATGCACCCCCACAATAATAACTAGTTCCAAATAACAACAGGGAGGGCTATGGCAGGGAAGTGTGTTGTCACTAGGGATGACAAAACCCGACTTTTTTACGACCCGGGTACCCGTCCACATTACCCGCGGGTTACCCGGGTAGTAACACAAAAAAATTGTGTGGAGTGTCTAATGAACTGTGAAGAAACGCGCTCATCAATTATCGTAATATCTCAGACGTAATGCTGTTCTATAAACAATGACGTGCCGATGAAGTAGTATTTCATAATCACCAAAGAGGAACAGCACTCACTGTTTCGTTGCATCTGCTTTATATTATCAGGTCACAGTCAAGTCAAGGTCACGACTCACGATGCGTTGGCTCGGGGCGCGGGAAGAGGGGGGGAGGGGGACTGGAGCCCGAACGAGAGTAAACAAGATCAGGAAAGATTTATCACCATGGGTGATAGCTTTTAAGTTTTGACTTCTAGCAGATTAAAAACATAAGTGATGTTGTGGTAATTGTTTACGCGGTATAATCTCTGGAAGATCGAGTAAGTGGTTAGGCAGGAGAGGGGGGGGGGGGGGCATACTCAGCACACTTCCACAAGTCGGTGGCATGAACAAAGGACATTATAATTCAAAAGAAAAACGCCGCTAAGCACAAAAGATATGAGAAAGCGCATGTTTACATTAGCCTTCCGCCTACAATGTGACACCTCAATTCAGGAACCGGGTTTTACGGGTAAACGGGTAGTGGAAACACAGACCCGTACCCGACTTCGTCGGGCGGGTACCCGATACCCGGGTACCCGTCGTCTTCCCTAGTTGTCACCTCTGTTATTCATAATCGTGATGGATGACATCCACAACAAGGTGAAGATGGAGGCAATGGAAGATGTGGAGGTTATGTTGTTTGCTGGTGACTTAGTGGCATGGTCCGAGTATGAGGAGGTACTCCAAAGATCTACAGACGTGTGAAATAGAAACATAGAAGAAGCAGGTATGAAAATAAGTGTTGTAAAGAGTGAGGTTGTAACTATGCCAGGAGAAGGGGACACAGGGAATTATCAAGCACATATAAACATTGGAGAAGAAACCCTGAAAGTGATGGATAGTTTTAGTTATCTAGGAAGTGGAGTAATGGAAAGTGGAAAGTGAAAAAAGGAGATTAACATCAGAATAAAAAAGGCCAGTAACTTTTACTAGTGTGTGAAAGGCCTAGTGTGGGATAGGGAAATACCTATTCAGTATTCAGTGTAAGATGACACTAGCCTACGGTATACAAAACTTATATCATACCGATCCTTACGTATGCAGCAGAAACCTGGACAGTGGGAGATCGAGAGGAGAGTCAGATGCAGGTGGCAGAGATGAGATTCCTGAGGAGCACAGTGGGCAAGACGAGAAGGGATAGAGTAAGAAACACAGACATTAGAGAAATGCTAGGTGTAGAAAAGTTAAGTGACAGAATAGGAAGGACAAGGTTAAGGTGGTATGGACATATCAAACGAATGGGGGAAAATAGGATGCCCAAGAAAATGTATGAAAGAAGGATTGAAGAAGGAAGAAGAAAACGGGGTAGACACAGGAAGAGATAGAAGGACATCATAGCAGAAGACTTGGAGGCAAGAGGAGAGAACTGGGAAGATGTGGAAGAGATACGATTATGGGAGGATAGTACTGTCAGTTAAATACAAAAGCATCAAGCATGTGGATTGATATGCTTGAGTCATTGTTCTCTTTTTGTCTATGTATAGGCCTACCTACTAACCAACTTTCTGTGTGTCGTGTCATTCATCACATTAACGATAACCAGGAAGATAATTGATAAAATAATTATCAATTCATATTTTATGTGGTACCAGCGGACATATCCAGTGGTAAATCATAACTATTATGATAGGTGGTGCTTTTATATTTGGAACGAGCTCAAGTCTATAAGAGCACGTAGGCTATGGAATTTTGGCTGTACAGTAAATACTGTACGCCGTGTACGGTATAGTGTTTCAAAGGTTGGGAAGAGTCCTCGCATACGCAGAGTTTCACAAATCAAATTTGTACAAACAATGTACATTTAGAACACCTTTTAATAGCACTTGTGATGCAGTATTCCTAGTAAATAAATGTTTATTTAAGCCAACTCACACATTTACTGGTTAACTGAGTGTTTTCTGGGTGCAAAGCAGCACTGGTGATGATTTTCGCAGACTAGGCACGACACATCAGCTTGTGTCATTAACAGACTTGGTAATTGTCATCATAGTATTACCAGTGTAGGCTACACTCATTCTCTTCATAAGAAAGCAGAGAAGAGAATGTAACACGTTTTCACTTTCGTATATTATCACCAAAATATCATAGCATGCGTACGTTTTCCACCGGTAACCATTTGCACAACACTAGCAAACAGCTAATGTGAGCGGAACATAAGCGTCTACACCACTTTCTTTTGGAAGTACACTATTCCTATTTGGTTCCTAGATGGCGCATTTTTTTTCACTGAAGATGGAGTATTCTGATATATGGCATGACGGCTATGGACGTCACCCCCATTGTATAGCTGCAAAGAAACCGACGGGATGTCTATAGAGGTAATACTTGGACTCGGTGACATGGCGGAATAACGTCTATAGATGTTCTCTCTAGAAACTAGTTTAAATCATAACTTGCAGGGGCCAGTAAGAGGTGCCAGAGACAAACATTTTATTTACAATTTTAAATGTATTTTTAGTCTCGTCAAACTACATTTACAAAATATCATGATGTCCATTAAATGGTATCTAGCAAGTGTTATTCAAGTGAACTTTTAAGTGTCTCAAGTGACTGAGCGATGTCCCCTTACACCAACCAGTTAAAAACTATAATACACCTCGAGGGTGTGCGATATTGATAAAAATAAGACTGGCATTGAGGAGTCCTCATCTTTTGTTTTGTGTCTCTTGTCTCGTCTCACAAACGAGGTGATAATAGTAATAATCAGTTTGATTTAAAATTGGGTTACTTTATGCTTCGCTCGCACACATGACACTCGCAACTTGCGAGCTAGTGAGAAGAATTTTTTAGTCTTGGTTTCTACCTACATCAGCTTGCAAAAATGCAACCTTTTAAATAGGTAGCATCTCATTTTCATACACTGACCCTAATAAAGATCAGATCATGAAATAAATATTACACTGTCCATTTTTGTTAGATTGTATAAATCAAGACTACAAGAAGAATGTGATCAGATCAGTCCACTTCAGTCATGGGGACCAGAATTGCGTTTCTTCACAGAGCTACGTAGACGGCCGATACTTGAAAACGATTGTGATGTTGTAATTGAAAAGCCTACATTCCTGTTAAAAATTGATGCTAGTAAGTATATAAATGGTAATGTGCAAGTGTTATTGTGAAAGTGTTGGAAACAATGGCTAAGAATTAGGGCTGGGCATGGAAATATTTTTTATATAGAAATTTGGAATCAACATCAAATGATTATTTTTTAAATATAGATTTAGGTCCCAACAAAGTGAAAAAGTAAATCAAGGATATGATGTCCCCTTTATGCTAGCACTGAAGAAAATGGGATATATTTCTTAAAACTTTGGTTCAACATGCTAAATTATGGTCGAGGTGCCATGCCAAATGCCAGTGTGAGAATGTAAAACACTTTTATGCATTTTTGGCAATAATACCTTCTCAACTATCACTGCATTTATCACAGACATTTATTTCAGTTTAACTAAAACGGCTCTCACAATATGATACGTTTATCATGGAAATTTAAACTTAAATTAGGAAAACGCTCAAGTCCCGCCGCGTTCATGGATGAGCTTTTTTGTAAGTTTTTAGTTTGCGAAGGACCACTTTTCCTTTGCAAATTGCAAGTGCTTTTTGAATGCATTGTAGGTGATTGTTGTCAAATTTCTATTGTTACTTGTTAATTGTTATTATAAACCTAAAAAAACTCATATTAAAACCTTTATTCTATGGATTCTAACTAACTTTTTCAACTTTTTCTTTCAAAAAGCAATACATCACCATAACCTTAAGGCAGTGGCGGATCTAGGACATAATCATGGGGGGGGGGCAATTTGCGTGTGCATGTACAGTCGTGGGAAAGGGACTAAACGCGGACGCACGGGGGGTATGGGGGGCCCATTAATAGCGCCGCAGGGGAAAATTTTGAAAATCAGGTTTTTAGAGTGCATTTGGTGCGTTTTAGAAAAAAGTGGTGGGCAGAATGCAATACCGAAACAATGTAGTTTGTGTGCGTCAATTTGTTTTGTCGTCATGTCGAGCTTACAATTTACAGCATTGGCCTACATTGCAACATATTAACGTTTGATCTTATTTTCAATTTTGCATTTTATTTATTTATTTATTTATTTATTAAACGTCTATCCTATCCAGTTAAAAAACACGATTTACTTAGGAGGACAACTTAATAAATCGAATTACACTGATGCAGACACATTTCAGAGTTCTGACAATATAAAGAAAAAACGTTTTTTACTGGGAGTTTTAAATAAATATTTTGAAAATCAGGTTTTTAGAGTGAATTTGGTGCGTGCACAATAAAATAATAAAATAATTTTTATTTTTTTAATTTTTTAAACAATCATGGGGGGGGGGCGATCGCCCCACCGCCCCCCCCCCCTGTATCCGCCACTGCCTTAAGGTCCATGTGGCATCATATGAACGTTGTAGCCCCACCCGTTTGGTCAGAATCGGCCCAAATGTCACGAAAATATCGCGCTAAAAATCGAAAAAAAAATCGTAAAAGTACGATATTCATGAAAAATATTTCTTCGATCGTACCCAAAAACGTAGCAAATCTAAGTTCAGAGATTTCGAAGGTCCCCTCAAATTTTCATCAAGATCGCATATGCCGTTTGCCCGGTAGAGAGCGAACAAACAGACAACACCCAAGCTAAATTTTTTGGGGGTCAGTAAAATTGTGGTCTTCGCTTCGCTCATCCAATAAATATGGACGAAGTTAGAACATTTTAAGAACTTCATTCTTCTGCCATCAGAAGCTTGGTCGTCTTGGCACACCAACTGACGGCCTCGGACAATCGCATGTCAATATATTGAATATCGTTTAATAAATTACTTAAGTTCATTTACGAATAAATGAATAATTAATTAATCATAATTAATAAATTACCTTACACCATGGGTTGTCAGATTATTTGTATACAGCACGTTAGTCGTTTTACATTTTATCATGCATGTCAATGCTTGCAAAGATATTTAACAATAGAGATAGGACACCTTGGTTTATTGCCAAGTTTCTTGTGTGCTGTGGAGGTGAGAGTGTTTTGCATTGCACTACTGATTCAGTGGGCAATGAAAATATAGTGGCTAAATTTGTACTAGTGTGTTTACCACAGAAAGTTAATTCGTATTAGAGGTTCTAGTTCACTTTTGGTATCAGACTCAAGTTAAACTGTTTAAAGCTAGGCCTATATCATAGTGAATCACAAGCTTACCTAGGTACCTTCATATTTTTATTTTATTTTTGCACAAAAAAATAAAATTTCGATAATATGCCTTTATTGATCTTGATATTTTCATGTCAAATAAATAGTTAAATGAAATGGAATTATATTTGTGTGATATCAATAATTGAATGATGTATCATTTTTATAGCCCAGTCCTACTTAGAATAATCAATAATTGTAACTACCGGTTGGCTCATGTATGCGGACTTAATATACATTACAAATTTTCCTCAATTACGAAAAATCACTCGGCATGCTAGGTTATTTTATTGTAAGGTAATTTCATTGATTGATGGTGTTACTTACGTGTCGTAGAGCGTTTGTTGACGGCGCACCTACTATTTTTGTGTTTTCAGTTGCTGTCATTCTCGATAGGTAAGGGTAGCGCGCGAAGCACGTGGTGTATACGCGGAGCGATTCGTCACTTATACCTTTAGTGTGGAAAAGGCCAACCGGCTAGTTTAGTTTAGATTGGAGAACCCAACCTGTCAACCCTTCTCCAATCTAAACTCACTTTTACCTTTGAAATTTTCACATAACATTTACGTTCTATCTTTTTAAGTAAAAATTGCAATTTATCTGAAATGAGCAAAATTTTTATTTTTATTTTCATACTCTACACTGTAGAAGAAAATAAGGTACTTGTTCATTATCAGGACCCCCCCGAAAAAAGTGGGGTTGGGGGTGAGGGCACGAAGCGCCGTGGGGTGGCCTAGCTGACCACGGTAACGCTCTTCATGCTCCCCCCCCCCCCAAACCCCACTAACCTACTTTTCACTTTTGGGGGGTCCCGATAATGAACAAGTACCAAAACTAATGCTCAAATGCCTTAAGTAAATTGTGTACTTGTGCTTGATGTTGCACACTTTTTCAGCAGTCAACATGTACCACCACTTCTGTGATTTCTTCAACATGTATGCATCCCTACATATCAATTCTTCCCACTCGAGCTCGTTTTCAACGGACGTGCATTTCCTCGTGTGGGAGAGTTTCACATACCAGTCAAGCTTCAAGTCTGCATTTGAAGCTTTTACCACCCACCCCGTTTGGGATCTCAAAACATTCCGTGGAGAAAAAGTCTGCTTTAAAAATATTGTGTTTCCACTGCTTCCAAGGATGATTTTTGGACTATATTACAACACACCCATTGTAAGTTGTAAATATCTGTTACTCCATACTACTAGTTAATTAATATTTAATTGACAACTGAAAGTGATGACCTAGGCTATTATTAGTTGCATTTATACTCTATTGTATATCTAGGCATTATACTTCAAGTTAGGACACAACCAGGAAGTGCATGGACATACCTATTACACACTAAATCACTTTAATCCAATTTGCTAGGGATTCTAAACCCATAGCTTAACAATACAGAGTACACTGTAGTGAAGGGTAGGTGATCGCAGCGGACACACCTTCAGAGACTTTTATGTTTTATGTGTTCTTCGGTATGAGTCATGTGTCGGCTAGGCTTAGGGTACCATGTTTGTGAATACGCATAAGCACCAATTCTCTATTAATTCTCAATCTTGAGGGGCCCGATTCCTGCACATTTTAACTTAAGCCCTTAACCCTGTGGTAGACCCAACCAATCACCAGTCAGCATGAGGTAACAATGTTTGTATGTTTGACCTTATCTGTATCCTTGGAAATGAACCCCTCTAGGAATTTTACAGGAATCCGGCTCTAGGTTGACAAGGTTGGCATGTATGTTGTTTGGTTAGTAGGGAACTTACATTAATTTTTCCCTGACCCATTAATAAGAGGCAGGCAAGCTCATGTTACACGCATTCAAATTTCTCAAGACAATTTTTGTTGTATTTTTTTGGATTTTACATAGTGTGTAAAAATTAATTATGAAAGCATCTATTATAACACTTTTCCATTCTTTGAAAATAGAAAATAAACAAAAGATAAATTTAATTTTCTATAATTTAGAATCAAAATCAAAATGGTCAAGAACATCCAAATAACTACACATTTCTGATTGATAAATATTGAAAATATGATATGATAGGAAGGTACATACGTCCTTCATTATCAATTAGGCTATGCACAGTTGTATTCATATGTACCTAATGTAATGATTTATGGCTACAAGACGAGGAACGCGCCAAACATCAAATCCCGCCTTCAACATCTTAAATGAACAAACACAAATGTTGTGTTCATTTGACTCTTTGACTAACTTGGATATTGGCAAATAGGCCTACATGAGGAATAGACCTAATCTTATCTAATAAATAAATTATCAAAATGTTTTGTTCTAGGTTTGGGGTTGTGAAAAAAGTGGTCTTTTCCATGCATTTTCCAAACATATATTGCATAGATTAAGAATTCCCCAGTACAAGCGAGAAACTAAGAAAATACAAATCACGCTACTTTCGAGGGATACAACTTATAGGAAAATATTAAATGAAAAAGAACTAATAGCTGGTCTGAATGATAATCCCAACTATGAAGTGAAACGGGTATGCATAGGCTTTTGTCAATATATATTTCAAATGTGGTTTATACAAATTTGAGTACTACTAGGCCTAAGTGAAATGATCAATGCATGTGAATTATTAGACTACCTACACTAATGGCAGACCTAGGCCTGAACATATAAGAATAGTAGATCATTTATATTTTTAGGTGGTTTACGACAAAAAAGTTGACTTCAAAAAGCAATTGGAAATAACATCCAATAGTGATATTTTTATAGGCATCCATGGAGCTGGCCTGACACATCTCTTGTTCCTACCAGATTGGGCTGTGGTATTTGAATTGTAAGTATAATTCCTTTTTAAATTAGCTATTTAGAAGTCAGGCTGAAATAATACTACCTACATAGAGTTAGTACCTCAACATTGTTGATATTGATATTTTTGCACTCATGTGCCAACACAAGTATACATGGTAGGCGAGTATTAGACGTTGTCATCAAGTATGGTTGAATATAATACCTGGTTATACTAGTATACATGTACAAATCAGTTTACCAGTGTAAAGCCTCAATAATAAGATAAAACTAATTAGGGTAGGCCTATATAAAGCAGTATTTTGCAAGATATCACAGTTCTGAGAAAATGTAAAATACATTACAATGATCAAGGTGCGCGGAAGCGCACCGGGCCAAGCCACGCGCGGCTCCGCTTCCACTAGCGCCTATTACCGCACGCCTACATTAGCACTTAACACGGTGTCGCCGACGCGAAACCATGTGAGATAAAAACCTGCAACTTGCTTTAATCGATGGGCTTTTACTATGAGATGACCCATTTCAAGTTTCATCCCGATCTGATGATGCGTCTAGAAGTTATTGAGACGTCAAGATCGTTTGAAATAACTTTCTTCTTGGGCGGGCTGGCTGGCTGGCTAGCTGACGAATTATGTATCAGTTTGTGGGCCCTAAATGGATAATGTTAGAGAAGCCAAAATTTGCACCGATGTCAGTCATCTCAGTGGCCATGTGCTATACAAACGGTGATTGGATTAGATGACCGGTAGCTTAGATAATGCAAAAAAAAAAATTTATTTATTTATAACTGCGATGCTCAAACCTTTTAATTATCAATGAGTGAGATTTTATTTTGAATCATTGTAAATAAGGTAATTTTCTCTATATACTTGGACGCTAACATCCATACCGTGTACGTTCTAAAAAAATTATTGATATACCATACAAAAATGCAAAAACTTGCAAAAAAGGGGCCAAGCCAAAAACGAGGAAGATACAAGTGGCTCAACTGCATAAAGTGGTGATATCTAGAAGTGTGGCCAAGCCCATTATTTTGCTTTAAATAATAAATATATTTAATAATTATATAATAAATTAATAATATATCAATATCCATATTATTATCTAACTATAATTATGAAATAAATATTTTAACACAAATAACATAAACATTAAATAAATTTATTGAAACATTTACATGTAGAAATATCAAAATTAACAGATGCCATTCAAAATTAAAAGCTTGGCCGATGAATTTTTAACTTTGTTGTCATTACTGACTAACCAAAACATAACCAATCCAAATCCATCGACCAAGCTTTTAATTTTGAATGGCGTCAGTTAATTTTGATATTTCCACATGTAAATGTTTTAATAAATTTATTTTAATGTTTATGTTCTTTTTGTTAACATATTTATTTCATAATTATAGTTAGATAATAATATGGATATTGATATATTATTAATTTATTCTATAATTAATAAATATATTTATTATTTTAAGCAAAATAATGGGCTTGGCCACACTTCTAGATATCACCACTTTATGCAGTTGAGCCACTTGTATCTTTCTAATTTTCGGCTTAGCCCCTTTTTTGCAAGTTTTTGCATTTTTGTATGGTATTATAGCACACAATAGCATACATGTACAAATAAGTTTACCAGTGTAAAACATGTCAATAACAAGATAAAACTAATAAGGGTATATAACCCAGTAGGCAATAGTCATACATACTCTTACAAGATATCACAATTCTGAGCTAATTTAAAACACACATAATATTACAAATTACATGACAAAGAACGACAATACTAATACTCACAACTCACATGGAAGAAAGTCCCACAGTTCAATGACTAAAGTACTCTGCAAGAGAGTAAAACTCTTTTTCTTTTTTTTTGTATTATATATAGGTATAGGATGAATGTTATTTATTGTGGAAATTGGATAGTAATTGGATAATTGGCTGTCACATTAAGTTATTTTGTCTAGAGTTCTACAATCTACATGGCAATTTATTTCTAGATAAATAAAATAAAATAAAAAATAGATTCGTATTTTGAGTCTACCCACTCAGTCACAAACTGTGTCATGTGATTTGTCCATTAACAGATACTAGAAAAGAATGATTACTCAATTCGATCACTTAGACTAGACCCCGTTTATACTATGGGCCTATTCATTATATTCAACGCCGGTTGGTGGGTTACGCGTAGGGATGAACAAATGCATGTACTTTTCCAAACGTGCACACTCTTGTCTGTCAGCGCGTGCACACAAACACTATGAATGTATAGCTATGTTTGGTAATAGCTACAAAAAAGAAAAAGTGTTACGGTAGGTTTTACTGGTGTTTAACATATGAGAATTTCCTACTACAAAAAAAAAACAAAGCAAACTTGAGGGGTAGCTAGATAGACCTTTCATTGATATTGGCAGAAGTAGAGCCACGACTCGCCGCACGATGACATCAAGTCAGCACTCTACTACATTCACTGACTCTTTTATCTTGATTCTTGCTTGGCTTTCATGAGGAGGGGGGTAGAGGAGTGAAGACGGTCACACATTGCACACTAGATAAAGCGCTGGTCAATTATCGTAATAAATGTAGTCTTATATATGTGTATTAGACTTAGTATTACCAATCGATGTGTTGTAACTGTAAGTTGTAACAGCGAGAGGCAGACGGTGCTATTTATAGAATGCAGATCAGAGCGGGTGGGCCATCTTTATGGCCCATCATAAACATAATCCTAATGGCATTACGATAGCACTATGGTGTGTGTTTCTTGTATCTGTAATGATGGCCGGGAAGGGGAGTATAAGACATGACTATTAACTAGCTTCGTAGCTTGTTAGCAAGATACGAGCGCATAGCCACGCACGAGTTTTTGGCCGGGCGGCCGGTCACACACAACATAAGAACACGGTAACACAGGCGTTTAGTATTTTTGTAGAAACAGTAAACGTGTAGAGCATTAAAACGTTTACACGTGTAGGCCTACACTATCCCATCCCCATTTGCATGGGTAGAATTTGTCATTTAAGGTTGCAACAAGGGTTAAGTTTTCAAATACACATTTCAACCCGCGCTCCAAACGTAATTTAAAGGGGATCTAAGGAACACAAACAATCTTTCATTTAAGCCTACTATAATTGGATAATCCGCAGATTCAATTTTGAATACTATGATGAAACAAAAATATAACATTTTTGATTTTATGTATATTTGTCATATTTTTACCTCCCTATTTTTTCATGTAACCTAATCAATTAGCTAAGGGCCTATCTACCAGCCACAATTTTACAAAAATAAAGTATGGCATATGCATGACAATATACTATGGTAATCTTATATTACCTACCAAAAGCAAACCTATGACTCCATGTAGGGCCTATTATAGGGATTGACGAACCTTTATTTTTTCCAAACCAAACTCGAACTTATGAACCAAAAAAGTTTTGGACTCAAACCAAACACTTACAACTCAGTTTGAAAATTGAAAACACCTCGACCATAAATTGGGAAGAATGGAGAATTGTTACTAGGCGTACTATAAAGATGAGTTGTAAATTAAAATACGACATTAACAAAGACTAATTGATTTTGGCGTTGGAATTGATTTCAATTGACATAACATACCCTAGCTAAAGAAGGAAGTAATTTCAAAAAGTTTGGGTAAAAATTGAAATTTTAATAAACCACAAACTAGAAATTTTGAGCACAAACTAGACCCAACTTCAAAAAAGTTCCGAACTTTGAACCGAATCCAAACGTTTGACCATCCCTAATGTATTGGTGTATTCACAACTCATTGTCTCATTGATAAGTCTAAGTAAGATCATTGTTAAGACCATAGGCGTGCGCAGAGATTTTCTAATGGGGGGGTTACAACAGTGGCGGACCTAGGACATAATCATTGGGGGGGGGGGGGGGCGATTCGAGTCTGCATGTATATTCGTGAGAAAGGGACCAAGCATGGGGGTGTGGTTGGACCTTGGTACAATATTTCCCCCCCCCCCTCCTCCCCCCATAGACTTATAAATAATCGTGTTATTAAATACGTAAATATAGCGCCGCAGGCGAAATTTTCTGAAAACCAGGTTTTTAGAGTGCATTTGTGCGTTTTAAAAAAAAGTGGTGGGCTGAATGCAATACTGAAACAATGTAGTTTGTGTGCGTCAATTCGTTTTGTCGTCATGTCGAGTTAAGGTTTGACCTTTCAGAGGTTTGGACAATAAAATTATTAACTATTATTATTTAATAATATGAAATATTTTATTTTTAAAGAATCATATGGGGGGCGATCGCTTCACTGCCCCCACCCCTACCCTAGAACTGCCACTGCCACAGGATCGCCATGCCGATGCGGGAATGGTGGTGGCGGAGGAAGGACGGGGTCTGGGGCATAGCCTTATAGCCGCCGGAGTCGAATTTTTTGGGGGAGGGCTTTTAACTTATTTGAGAGTAAGACTGGCTATTGTTTAAACTTAATTTCGAAAGGCAGTTTTGTTATAAAACTTTTTTAAAGTAAGATGATGAGAGAAAAAGGTAGGTAAGGTTTCGGAAAACTAAGTAGATATATTTCTTAATTTTTATTTATAATCAATTATTTTTAGTGAATGATGCTAAGTTTAATGGGGGAGCCAAGGCCCCCCCTGCGCACGCCTATGGTTAAGACTGGTTAACAATTAACGGCAGCATTGAGAGATGAGAATGTAAAATGCAAATGGAATGGAAACGGTAAACAATGATGTGATGGACAAGTGCATAAGATGTCAGTGGAAACATGGTGCATATTGTGACTACAGATTTTTGTTTTGTTTGCAGGTATAACTGTGAAGATGATAGCTGTTATCTTGATTTGGCTAGACTTAGAGGAGTAAAATATTTAACGTGGCAAGATAAAATGAAATTAACTCAAGAGGATGAGGTATGCATTGCCTACAATATACTAGACTTACGCTAGACAAACAAACAATATAAACATCTCTTCAATGTATTATTATAAATTTCCAGGGCCATCATCCAGAAGGAGGAGCACATGCCAAGTTCACCAACTATGCGTTTGAACTTGACGAGTTTTTGAGGCTTGTTAAAATAGGCGCTCAACATGTCCAAAACCACAACGCTTTTAAGAAACTCTTTTCTGCCCCACATGAAGAGTTATAAATGACTGAAGAAGTATTCTATATTATGCTTCCATAATAAGTAGTATATAATAGGCTATTTTGTAATAATAATACCACTGTTCTTGACACTAGTTTATTTATCTTCCACATTTTTCATTATGCTTCTAATTAGTCACATATAATAAGCTATTTCGTTATAACAAAATACCACTGTTCTTGACACTGTAGCTAGTTTACTTTTCTTCCACATTTATATCATTTGTATGACTGAAGTGTGTGAGAAATGAATATTACTTACCACATAACCTAAATTTTCTATGTAGGCCTAATGCATGTAAAATAATGTAGCATTACCCCGAGAAATGAAACACCGAATGGGGGATGCATGCATTAGGCATGTAAAATCTTCTTCTTTTCATATGCCAACAATTGACATTATTCATGTCATCATGTGTTTTCTAGTTAGCCAGTAGAGATAGGACTCCTGTTCGCTCCGATCCATGCCATTTGGCATTTTGTCGCGTTCAAGCTTTATATATGTACATTGAAAAAGATGTTTCCTGTCTTGTTCCCCAGCTCCACACATCCGACAGACACTAGATTCAAAAATTCCAAATCTATGGAGGTACTTTCCGAGTAGGTCGTGACCTGTTTGAAGCCGGAATTGAGCTGTCTCTATTTTTCTACTGTAGCACTTACGTTTACCAGTCGGCCTCATTCTAGTGTTATCTTCCCACAGTTTATTCTGCCCCCTCTCTTGCCATTCCTTACGGACTGCTTTGTCTGTCGACGCATGCAGGTGAGATTTGAGAGATTTATGTGACAGTTTTTTACTTTCTTGTTGCTTTTTGCTACCTTGTTTGGCTAGGTAGTCAGCCTTCTCATTACCATATATGTCACAGTGGGCCGGTATCCATTGTAGCACAATTTTGTTCCCATCATTCATGAGTAGAGGTAATGAAAAATGGTGATATAAAAACGCAAATTTCGTTTTTAAAAACCCAAATTTCGCGTTTTTCGCGATTTCGAAAAAATTGTCAAAAACGTTTCAAAAAAATCAAAAAATCAAAAAAAAAAAAAAAACGGAGCCCCTTAAGTTAAGGATGACATCGATTACAAAAAGTTAGAATCGATCATTGTGACCTAAAAATTGATTCAGAGTTGATTCCCAACAAAAAATAAATATTTGTATGCACTGTTATTTTGGTGGACTATTTCCGCGGAGCCATATACGCGCCGTTATTTCCGCGGTCTATTTCCGTGAAGCCCGTGACGCGCGCGTTGCGTTGACTGTTTGATGACTGTACCGCCTACCGCACGCGTAATATTCAGTCTGGACCGGCACCTCCACCAAAAACTGGACCGCACCTCCACCATCCCTTACATTTTGCACTCTAAAACGGTTCAATTTCGCGAGTTAATTCGCGTTTTGACCAGTTTTCATACAATTTCGTTCGTTATTTCGCGCTATACACGAGATTTCGCGAATTTCGCGATTTCAAAATGTGTTTTTCCATCTTTAAATGATGTAATTCGTCGACATTATTACATTTTAGGCACTAAAAAGGACATTTAAAAAATTCGCGAATTTCGTTATCACCATTTTTCACTACCTCTATTCATGAGTCGTAGAATCTGTAGTTTTACATTGTCTAATTTCGGGTTCTGTTTCCTCCCTATTTGCAATGGCAGTCTTGGAGTCGGATAGGATCACAATTTTCCGTTTTCAGATTTGATAGTTTCAATAGTGCTTCAACTATTGCTCGGATTTCTCCATCATAATTGCTTCCATTAGCACCAGCTGGGTAGGAAGCCTCAAATTCTCGGCTGTATATCCCTGCGCCCGCATTTCCTTCCCCTGGGGATGCTGATCCATCTGTATACAGATGTAGCCATTCATTTTCTGGGTATTTCTGGCGAATGTATGCCAATGTCAATTTCTTTAGTTGAACCAATGAGTGGTTGTTTTTCTTACCGTCGATGTCAGGTATTGTCATTGCATGTGGGATTTCTAACAATGAACATTATGTTTGGTGGTAGGAGGTCTTGTCTATTGTTTAATTGCCTCATTCCCAATTAAATGCTCATTTATTTGTCGTGCCTTCGTTATGAATGTTACATGGGTTTTATGTTTTTCACATGGTTCTTTATCCCAGTAATTCTGATCCAGTCTTACCAGTTTTTCATATAGGATCCCTGCAGCTTCATTTTGTCTGGCCTCTAGGGGTGGAATATTGGCCTTTGCTTCCATAGCTACTATAGGTGTGGTTTTTAACACCTCCAGTAACTATTCTGAGTGCAGAATTTTGGACCCTATTTAGAGATTGTAGTGCATTTTTAGGGGCTTTTGTTATGATTGCATTACCATATTCAAGCAGTGGTCTCACATAGGTTTTATATGTGGTAGATAATGTGTTCTCTGTGGCCCCCCAGGTAACACCTGCAACTCTTTTTAACAGGTTTAATCGCTTCCTTCCTGCTGCTTGCATTTTTTCAATATGCTTGGTCATTGTCATTTTTTGATCCATAGTTACACCTAGGTATACTGGGTTATCTTCTTTCTGTAACGGGTTTGTTCTGTGCTTGAGTAAAAATGTTGGTACACTTCGTCCCGTAGTGTGGTAGTCGTACACGGTCTTCTTTTCGTTAACTATCATTGCATTCTTTTCTGTCCATTCTTCCAGAGCTTTAAGGGCTTTATCATTTCAATTTCAATTTCCATCTTATCTTTATCTCTACCACTGTACCACAGCACCACATCATCTGCAAACAGCTTTACTTTGACCTCACTTCTCTCTTCATATAGTCAGCTAGGTCATTTATGAAGATCAAGAAAAGGGTAGGACTCATGACTGCTCCCTGGGGAACTCCTGCCTTGGTTTTTCTGTATTTTGATCTTTGTTTCCATATCTCACTCTCATATACCTCTGGCTCAGGAAATTTTTAGTCCATCTGTATATGTTGCTTGGGATGTTCATATCCGACATTTTTGTAAGTAAGATCTTTCTGTTCACAACATCAAATGCAGTTTGGAAATCAACATACACCACAAGTGTTGCTAGTTGTTTATTGAAGCCTTCCTTCACCTCCTGCTGTAGATATGCCACTTGGTCGAGAGTGCTTCTATCTTTCCTGAAGCCTGCCTGGTGTTCTGTTATGAGGTTATTTGTCTCCAGGTAGATTTTTAATCTTTGGTTTACCATGCGTTCCATGAGCTTTGACATCATACTTGTGAGAGATATAGGCCTATAGCTCTCTACTTTACTACTGTCTTTTACTTTCTTCACTATGGGGATAACTTCTGCTTTTCCCCATATATCTGGTATGTTTCCCTCCCATATGGCATTGAAGTGTGTCAGTAATACCAGTTGCCCTTCCTTTCCTAGGTTTTTCAAGAATTCAGGGTAGATAAGGTCAACTCCTGGTGACTTCTTGTTTTTCAGTTTACTTAATGCTTGTCCCAATTCATGGATATTAAAAGGTGCATTATAAGGGTCCTCGTTATCATGTATGTATTTTGGTTGCTCTACTTTTACATGTTTATTATTTATTGGTCTTGTTTGTTGTGACATATACTGAAGAACGCCTCTGCTTTATCCTTATCTTCGGTGAGTTGGTCTTCTTTATATATTATTGGCTCCTGTTGTTCTTCCCTCTTTTCTTGGTTACATAGACTAGAGAAGTATCTATGTGCTTTGACACCATCCATTCTGTAATCTATTTGCTCCACATATTCTTGTAATGCTATTCTCTTGCTTTCCAAAATTTGTCTTTTTAACATGGCTTGTACTCTTCTTAGTTGAATCATGTCTTTCATGTCTTGAGTTTGTTCTGCAGTTTTCCTTGCTTGATCTCTTTGTTGTTTCAGAGTTTGTAGTTGTTCATTCCAGAACGGTTTGTAATTTGTTTGTTTTCCTCTAGGTACAGTTTTTTCTGCAGCTGTTTGCATGATATCTATAATTTTCTGGTTGTCTAAATCAATGTTTTCCCTTGATTCAAATTCCAGGAATAGTTCTTTGGTAATTCTTCTGTACTCCTTCCAGTTACCCTTTTTAAAATTCCAAGTGCATTTGGTTTCTCTAGCTTCAGGTTTACATTTCTGTCTTGTTATAAGTAAAATTTTGTGTCCAGCACTGGAAGGAGACTCTAGGTTGTCCTGTTTCATGTGATTGAATAAGTTTGTGGTGCATAAGGCTAAATCTAGTCTGGAGAGGCCTCCTCTGTATGAGAGGATGGTATATGGATCTGCTGCTTCCAGTAGCATCAGCGGGTTGCTGTCTTATGTATTCTTCAACTATGTGTCCAACTTTTGTTGTTGTATTGTAATGCCAGGCTTTATTGGGTGCATTAAAATCTCCTACAATTACTGACGTACTGTCAACAGTGACTAGATCTAAAAAATTTGTTTCGTTTATTGGTGGGTTATAGAGAATGATGTATGTGGTCTTAGTGTGATTTTTCCACAGTTCTAGTTGTACCACCTCTATCTTGTCTTCTTTGTCCATTTTGTGTAAAATTTTAAATTTAGATGTCAGACCTACTTTCACACCAACTATGATGCCTGAAGAGATTTGTCTCTGTCTAGGGAGAGTATATATTTTGTAGCCATTAATCATCGCTTTGTCCAGTTTTTCGTTGTCTGAGATTGATCCTGCTTCCACCACTGTGAATGCGTCTACATTTTTGTCACTAATTATCTTCTTAAGTTCTAAATATTTATCTTCGGAGAGACCTCCTGCGTTCCAATACAACAAGGTGACGTTGCCCTGAGAAGGACACATTTTCTCCACTCTCCTATCTCTTCTGTTAACTTGCTTTGGCATTCTTCTTCATCTTCTTCGGCATGTAAAATATAACACTTCACTTCACTTGATATAAGTAGAGATACGATTTTTAACCTTTAAGGCCCATTCACAATCACTAAGCGCACGTAAATTATAGAAATTAACAAGTTGGCCATATTTAATTCCCATAAGACTGTTCACATCCAATTACCGCCAAGCGTGCGTGGCGTGAAAGTTGAACCAACTTCAACTTTTCGTTAATTTGAGTAATTTTCCTACGTTCGCGCATGCGCACAATACCCCAATACCAAGTGTAACCTATCACAAGTGCTAAGTAGCCCAAAATCTCATCTATATTGTCCATTTTGAAATATATTATTATAAATAATATGTAATTCAACAATCAAACAGATATCCAATTTAAGCGGGAAATGCAGATAAAATGCATTGTATAATTTTCATAATTTCATTGTGAACGACCATCTTAATTTTCGTGCGCTAATTCCTGTGCGCTAATTGATTGTGAATGGGCCTTTATACCAAACTGAATATTTATTTAGCATTTTTTTTTTCGAATTTAGCGTGCATTATGTAGAATCTATTTTTCCTTTCTACCAAAAAACTAATTGTGGGATGTTTCTTGCACTTCTCATGGTAAATGATGAATTATAGAAACATTTCAATAAGTTACATAAAAGTGTGTGCAACACAATGCTACATAATGTGCTACAGAACAGCATACCAGGGAGCACCTATGTAGATGCCCGGTACTTCAAGAAATAAGAGACGCAATGCCAAAAGATGTGGAGGAGGCAGAAGGAGAATCCTATCTCTACTGGGAAACACGGAAACACATGATGGCTAAATAGGTCAATTGCTGGCATAAGAAGATGAAGAAGAAGGAGACATAAAAGTAAAATCAGAATACATTGCTACACTAGTTCTCAATAGGTATGGAAAAACATTATTTTCAGAAAAGTTAGCATTTGATATATTCAATTCATCGATTTAGCATTAAAATCCAAAAACGCTAAAAAAACGCATCTCATCATAATATAGGTTGGGTTTCTAATCATGCTTTAGACTACTAAACCATAATAGTAGGTACCCTAAATATGCCACAGAAAGAGTAGTAGATTTAGGGCGCTAAGATTATTCGCGTCCACAGGAAGAGGTTTAATTATTCATATACCCCTATTTGATGCTATTTTTTTATTCCAAAGGTGCTTTGATGTGTTGCACAATTTGGTCTAAAACTAAAAGCGATTTTTTATAGTCACTGCTGTTGTAGTCTAACCTGAGTAGACAAACTACACATGTGTTATAAAGAGGTATATACGGTACGCCATACAGTATTCACAGAATTATAGTTTACCAGCCTCTTAAATAATATTAAATTATAAGCAATAATCTCTCTCACCATTAGATTAAAAGTACTCAAAGTGGAAAAGTAAAGTAAAAGTAGTACAAGTATTGTATGCAGTGCTCTACTTTAGGCCAAGGATGCACACTGTAGGGTTCACATAAGTTTTCCTGGCTTGACCCTCTTCAGGTGATAACTGATAAGAACTAGGTTCTCTGGGTTCAGGGTATAAATTATTGTGAAGGGCTGATTGGCTGACCGGAAATGGGCCCCCAAAGAGTTTTTTGTAGTTATTTAAAGCTTGTGTTACCTAGATGAAATATTCTCTGAACACGACATGCACATGATGTTTTGTAGACAACCTGCCAAAGAATCAAATTATTTGTGTGAAAATTAGAGGTTGAACAGTCCAGACTCCAGAATGTGGGGTTGAAATTTACTGAATTTGGCAATCAACCAATTTTTAAAGTGAATATTTTTCCATTGTAAAAAAAGTTAGCCCAAGCTCACCAAACTATCTTTTAAAAATACTCGCTTTGTTCTACACGTTGTACAATTTTGTACTGTCCATGCAAATGTACCTCAACTAGGCCGCTTCGCGAACGCTTTTTTTAGTCGTGTTGATGGATGAGCTTTTTTGAAGTTTATAGTTTGCGTAGGACCACTTTTCCTTTGCAAGTGCTTTTTGAATGCATTGTAGGTGATTGTTGTAACGTTTCTATTGTTAATTGTTATTATAAACCTCAAAAAACTCATACTAAAACCTTTATTCTATGGATTCTGGCTAACTTTTTCTTTCAAAAAGCAATACATCATTATTACCTTAATGACCATGTAAAATATGAACGTTGTAGCCCCACCCGTTTGGTCAGAATCGGCCAAAATTTCATGAAAATATCGCAATAAAAATCAAAAAAAAATAGTAAGTACGCTATTCATGAGAAATATTTCTCCGATTGTACCCAAAAACGTGGCAGGTCTAAGTTCAGAGATTTGGAAGGTCCCCTCAAATTTTCATCAAGATTGCATTTGCCGTTTGCCTGGTAGAGAGCAAACAAAAAAAACACCCAAGCTAATTTTTTGGGGGGTCGGTGAAAATTTGAAGTTTTCGCTTCGCTCATCCAATTATGTTTTCATTATTTAATTGTTGTGTATTAGAAGATATTAAATAGGCAGATGCCTACTAGTTTTCTGTGGTAATAACATGTGCACAGTATTAATCACAAAAGTTATACATTATTTCACTGGCATGGTTTGTGTGTCTGATCATACCTTACCAAGAGAAGTAACTCCATGGCATCGAGGCATCCAAGAAGTGGTACCCTGTGTGACAAAACACTGCTGCACAATCGGCCATATTGTGAAGAAGTTATGTAGAGGATCAAGGTGACATTATTACATCATAACAAAGGCAATGGTTGGACCCTCAAGATTTCATATCTTTCACACACAAAAATCTGCAAATCTGCACAGACATTGGCTGAGCTGGTCAATGTGGCAATGAATTGAATTCAATGAACCTGGCTCTGTAATTAATTTGGTTTTGTAGGTTAGAGCTCATGTGTTGGTTGTCCCTTTCTGTTACTTCTCTTAGTACTGAATAAGGTATGAATTACGTATCTATAGCTGATAATGTTTGTGATAATCGTGATGTTTATACAATAAACACAATTTTTCATTTAAAACTCTTATGTCTATAGCACTTTACTCCACTACAGTGTAATATTCTTAACAATTTATTGCTTCACCATTATAAATCCCATACGCAAGAATATTCGCAATAACTATGTAGGTCTACCGGTACATTCTAGCTACCCCTATTGTCCAACCAACCATTATCCAAGCTAGTTGTTTTTAAGTTTACATTTCCAACGATGATTTGATTTCTGTTGCTTATCCTCTATTAATGCTCTACTAAGGCTTTCCAGACGATGAGTGGTAATAGATGAAGATTAAAGACGATTACAAAAAACATGCCTTATGCGGGATTCAAACCCTTGTCCTCGTAGAGCCATATATTTCAAACCAGCGCCCTAATCGAATATGCCACCGCAGACGGCTTACATCTCCAAGATTCTATCTAAAAATTGGGTAGTTAAAGAAGGCGATAGTCTTCTTTAATCAATGGTATTAGGGTGGAGTGAAAAGATCGATTTTTCGAGTGTCAATTCTAATAGGGCTCAAAAGTTGTTTATTTGCATGCTATTTAACAGAAAAGTATTGAAAAATATCATATGTTGGCTCTTCAGTTGCAGCGCAAAGTGCCTAAATGAAAATGGAAAAATTACAAAATTAAAAAATCAATTTTTTGATTATCAAATTCTAATACGGCTTAAAAGTTGTGCATTTGCATGCTAATCAACGGAAAAATATTGAAAAAATCATAGGCTACATTGGACTTTCAGTTTGCGCAAAGGGCATAAAGTTTTTTAAAAATGACTATCCAGAACTTACTACGAGGAGGTGGCTGCAATTCGTGTTCCAACCATCCAACCAATTAGGGTGTGTTAAAATTAGGCCTATGTTGATTATAGTCAAGACATTCAGATTTTTCATTAAATTTTGGCATTTTGGATATTGAGAGCAAAGTTGCTCTATAATGTAGCCATCTCCGTTTTCTTGTCCGCACACTTTTCTGCAGACTCTGTGACAAGTTTGACGCATTTTTCGACAGCTTGGGTATGGCATGGAAAATTTAAAAAATCAATCTCGGCAGTTTTATCTTGCAGAATTGACTAAATAGTCTCCGTTGTCAAGCTTACCGGGAGACAGCTTACACTTTGTCCAATCTATCAGCTCAATGTAGTCCGTGGCATCAAATTTTATTGAGGGAGTCGTAAATGTTCTAAAAGACTTCCTCTTCGGGTTTTGAGTTCTGTCCCTTGGTACTAGGGTGACCATAATTCGAAAAGCAAAAACCGGGACACATGTACTTTCGTTTTGTATGGACTTGCGTGGGTCTGGGGCAAAGCCCCAGCCGCCGGAGTCGAAAATTTTTTGGGTCTATTTTTCCCTCTAGATAGCCTGTAGTGAGATCTGAGACCTGTCGGGTTGTGTTGGGGGCTGGCCTATGCTTTGAGAGTGCGGCGCAAGTAGAAGAGTCAGGTTTCAGGAAATGATAAGTAGGCGCAATCATGTTGAAAACTTCAATGTGTTGACGCGTCGTATTACCACCAGCATTTTACTATTTCAAAATAACTCAAGATTATATTTGGAACCTTCGCGCCTCTACCCGACCATGCACACCATGCGAAAAATTCCATTGGAGAAATGGTCAACAATGTCCGAACGACCACCGTGAGCGATAGAAAAAATTGAACTACAAACAGTGCACTCAACTTCAACAAACAAGATACAGAAAGTCCGTTTTGAGTGTGTCGGTAAAGCTACACTTACGTTTCGGCATTTTGAAGAATGGCTCTTATTTGCGTGAGCTTTCTGCGCGAAACTGCAGGTGACTGACGCCGATGAGACACTGGCTCGACTACTCAGCGCTAGCCGCCTACAAGCCGAGACAAGTTCACTGCAGCAACAAAGTGGTAGCCCAGAGAGAGTTGTTTTTTTTTGTATTAGTATTCATATTTCATATTATTTTGTATTAACTAGTGTTGGCTTTCTTTTGAAAAATTATATTGAGTATTAATATAAATTTAAATGGAAAATACAAATTAATTGGATGAATTCTTAAAACCGGGACATTTTGCCGTCCCGAGAACTATTTTCGGGACACCGGGACAGGCCACAAAAAAAACGGGACGATCCCGGTAAAACCGGGACGTCTGGTCACCCTACTTAGAACCCAACTATTGAATGTGTTGTCTCTCATCACTTTCTTAGCCAACATCTCTGGGTAACAGAAAAACGCATTTCTCTCAATCATAGGATTGGTGATTCTTTAAGGAACTTTAAAGCAGGAACTTTTATTATTTCAGGAACTCAAAAGTTCCTTTTAATGTGAAAGAACTTTACCTTTATAGTTCCCTTTGAAGGCCAAGTAACTTAACGTTTAAAAGTTCCTTTTTGTGGGAACTTACCCAATACTGGCAATTTTCAGAGCAAAGTTCATTTTTAGCTCCATGTTGGCTGGACATTTGCCTGTAAAGAGCAGGACAAAGTCATCAGCATAAACTTTCACTTTTAAACCTTTCGTTACCCGTGTAGCCGTATGGCAACGGAAAGTTCTAAAAATTTTAGGTACTGGTGTTATTTAATACACAAAATCTAAAATATGCAAAAAAAAATCAGAAAAAATCTAGTTTTAGAAATGCACTTAAAATTTAAATTTTAACCAAAAATGAAGATTTTATTCAAAATCCAAAAATTGCTTTTTTTTAAATACCAAAATTCTTTAGGAAACAATGGAATTTTAATTGAATTAAGCTATTACAACTACCTAATTAAGACAAAATTAATTCGGGAATGAAAGGGTTTAAGGCCCCTGATAAGTTTCAGTAGACGAATGAGACCATTAATGGTGATTTTGAAGGTGACAGTGCTGTGATGGTACTTTGAGCCACGCCAGCTCGTTTTGCATGTTTTGCTGCGTGCGCCTTTATGAATGACAGGGATTTGCCTGTTGTTGATGAAATCGTGGAGCCATTTAATTATGTTATTTGGGACCCCATAGGCAATCATCTGTTTCACAGCAAATTGTCCGTCTCTGGAGTCAAATGCTCCCGAGAGGTTAATTGAGACTGCCACGGTGCATTCACCTTGGCTGAACACGTTTTTAACAGTTTGCACCACGTAAGCGACTTGGTCGAGTGTGCTACGTTTTTTTCTGTAGCCTGCATCATCTGGGTCAATGATGTTATTGCTTTCGAAGTTTTCAAGGCGCAGATTGACCATTTAGGTTGTTTACATTCTTGGGAAATCCCAGGGACAATTGTGATGCCCTTTCATGAATTTTCGACGTGGATAATCTAAATTCTATGTAGTCTGTCGTATTTGCCGTTATGTGCTTGCTACATGTCATTACCTAACCCTGTCCACAATCTCTCCTACCCCCAACACCAGCTTGTGCAGACGAGCAAACAGTTAGCCAAACATTGGGCAGCTGGGGTCGGCAGATAACGACAACCTTCAAATGCATTCTGTACATTAGCAGCATGAATAAGCATAATTTAAGTGTTTAAGATTTGGGAAAGATCTGAATTTTATAACAGCGATGTTTTAAAATAATACCATATATCTATTAATTCTGTACACCTGCGCCAATATTTTGAACCAGATAATAGGAGTTGCCCAACAGCTAGGTTGTTTATCTATCTACAAGATCCTTGCAGTCGCCGCAACTAGGTAAGAAGTTGGGTTCCCTTTCCATACCCCCTTTTTAAACATCAATATTTGAAACCAGTGAGCATTCCCTAACTATGCCCATGTGTGAATCAGTGCAACTTCTTGACAATGACAACACACATAGTACTACACTTTCCACAATGAGTTTGGAAAAATTATGGATTTAGGGTATTTTACAGAAGAACCATAATAAAACCTAAGTAGAGTTACCAAACTTTCAGTTTTATTTTTTTGGAGTATAGTACAACCGCAACAGCACATATAATAAGTGTATATGCATTAATTATTAACAGGCTTTGAGTTTTTTCCACGTGCAAAGTCTGAATGTTCATATTTATCAAGCCTGTATACAAATTTGCAACTAAAAAGAAGAAAAGACCATTGTAGCTTATTGCCTCGAGAGTTAGTACAGTTTGTATGGCTACAGATTTGTGCTTTGCCTTTTTTGAGTAAAACTTACCCTTCAGAGGTGAATTGTTTGCACATGTCATCAGTTCAACTAGCAGAAAAACCCCTAGCAATGTTGTACAATATGCAAGAGTCCACACACAGTATCCCATGTTAGCAAGTCTCCGAGATATACCACACAAATATTCACTCAAAAAAGTACAAAGCCACAATGTACTTGCTAAGACAATAAGCTTTATTTCCAAAATAGTATTTCTTTTCACTGTAGTACCGGATGATTGCAAAAGTTGTCCCAAAGAAATACCGGCAAAATACAAAGCAACATAACCCAATGAGGATGCAACACCCTCACGATTAGCATCTAAAATTCCAATTCTGGGGCTATCACCAAGTACCCACTCTTGTATGCCACTTTCTAGTAAACATTCGTGTGTTGCCAATAGAAGAAAAGCCAAGATCATACTGTATTGTGCATCTATAAAAGATAAAAGTAATGAACTTATAATTTTAACAACGGCCAGTGTAATAAAAAAGTTCCAATGGACTCCATATTCAGATGTATGCATTTGATAATCCAGCTGTTGAGTCGTGAACAATCGAGCACAACCTAATAAAATTAATGGTACACTGCTTTTGATAGAATTTCCAATAGAGGCAAGGGAAGTTTTAAATTTTGTATGACCCAGTGCCTCGGGTGACGTAATAGCATTTGCTATACAAAACAGTCCAACACCAGCATCCATCAAGCCATAACCAAAGTTCTCGGTTTTAGCATAACGACGAGGAAATATTTCAAAATCCACTGCAAGAATACAGATGGCAGTAATCAAGTTAACTGTAGCACGAAAGTTTGTAATAAACACTCTTCTTTTGTCCGTTATCTCCAAATCTAGGAATTGATGAAGGTATGTCCTATTCCACCACAGGCGATGAACTATAGCGTCTGGTTTTATTACTAGTAAAAGAAACGAAATCACCATCCAAAGAATCACAATGAGGTGAACTATTTGTGATAAAACAGTGAAGCACAGAATTGTGGGAACAACAATGACTAAAAACTCTATTATAAAAACTAAAATAGTGGAAGTCCTTGTGGCACTAACTGCACACATATTAAGGAGCGCCGTAGCAATGAAAACTGCAAACGGTGCCGGCAATACAACAATCATGCTTTCAGCAGCTGTTGAACCAGTATGATTTTTCATGTAGTCTTCATGGTATTGCTTATAGGCCATCGATTCCATAGGAGATTCCATATTTTCTGTTAAGCTGAATGAATGAAACCAAAAAAGACGTAGATTAATTAACAGTACCTACCCGACATCTATTATTAAAGTTATAAGTAGGGTTTTGCAAAATCTATTTATAGTTGCATATTGGGATCAGCATTTTTGTTTATTGAGCAAACTTTGCATAGGCCTATGCCTTAACTTTAGTTACATACCCTACTATAATCTTGGATAGTAAAATCAAATTATATTTTGCTGGTAGGCCTAGGCCCTACCGGTAGTAATCTCTTATCATACCTGACAAGTGACAATATTTGAAAACTAAAAATAGGGAAAGTGGATTGGTAAATCGGTATGGTAGAGTGGAGGGAGGAAGGTCATGGTGTATGGATTTCTTAGCATTGGATTATGCGCCCCGAAGATACAATACATTTTTATTAACCATATCTTATTTGAAATAAAACTCAACATTCAGTATCGAAATTCCAATTCCCCTTAGAAAAGTGTAAATTTGACGTTGTAATTAAGTATTAACACATAATTTTCGTTTTTAAAATTGGCCTAAGGTCTTCATCCCTATCAGGTAGAGTATTGCACTTTTTTCAATATTTCTCTCTCTCTTTACTCAGCCTCCAAGCTTCATTCATTCATTGAAGCAGAATAATTAATGGAATTGGTTTACCTTGCCCATCCTTCCCACCCGCAAGCATAGCGCTATTCTTTGAAATAGTCTCACTCTCCCCTTGTGTGTGTTGAATTTTTTTTGCCCTAAAAATGAATGGCCATAACCCGGGAGCAAGAGTGGACAAGAATTAACAAAAAAGTGACCCCCAACCTACCTAGGCCGACTAGTAGGTGCACTGGCACACCCGGTGACAGAAGTAAATCAAGGGCTGGGTATTGTACACTAAACGAGACCCCTTGATGTACTTCTGACACCAGGTTTACATCATCCACTGCCATGTTGCCATAATACTAAAATGGACTTCACGGGAAGATTGGTCCGCAGGTACCAGGAATTTCCTCCCCTCTTTACCACCACCACCTTCCTCAGACGGGCAGAGCGCACAAGATTTAGATCTTACCTATCCTCGACCCTTCTATTGATGGTCTCTAAACCCTTGAATAGAGATAAATTAATTTTCTTTTCATTATATAAACTGTTGTAATTTACCTTTTAAATGTTCTTAAATGTTAATGATTTTAACTTTAATTTTTCCCTGAAATAAAATCAACACGAAAATGTTTTTAACGCAAAAAATTGATTGAGAACTAACAATGCTTACAAAATATTCTTAGCACTTCTGATGAAGAAGTGTGTTGTATTTATACTGTTAAGTTCTTAGTTTTCAATCAATTTTTAGCATTCAAAAACATTTTCGTGTTGATTTTACTTCAGTGAAACATTTAAGTTAAAATCATTAACATTAAAGGGCATTTAAAAGGTAAATTACAACAGTTTAAGTAATGAAAGGAAGAAAGGATTTAACTCTATTCAAGCGAAAATAATTTAATTGGATGGTTTCGAGACCATCAATAGAAGGGTCGAGGACTATTAGATAGATACGATCTACCTCTTGTCCACTCTGCTCGGGCCAGGAAGGTGGTGGTGGTAAAGAGGGGAGGAAATTCTTGGTACCCGCGGACCAATCTTCCCGTGAAGTCCACTTTAGGCTGCTTTGCGATTTCTTTTTCCAATCGCGTTGATGGATCAGCTTTTTTTTAATATTTCTATCCAATGATTACTACGTTTTTAGTATAAGTGGGATCTCATTACTTTTTCAAGTTCCATTAGAAAATTATTTTTGTTAAATTAGGACTAGCTAGCATGGGCATTTCCTACACAGTCTGTGTATTAGGCTAGAGTGGCGCATTAGGCCTTAGGGGCCTACAATGTTGACGCGCCCTTATAATAAGTTAATAACTAATAAAACAAAACCACTCAACTGAACAATACACGGTTAAAAATTATCCAACACAAACTCACCCTGTTGCGTTATATTTCTGCCACATCCGTGGCCTTCCTCAGACGCGAGGTAACTGAAGCCTCCCTTGCTGTTCTTGTTTCTCGAAGCGCAATGGTGGCAAAGGAAGCTAAAGTAGGCTGCAGTTATGACCTACTTCCCAAATCCCAAGCTTAATAAGCCAACCAAGTTTGGACTTTCCCGCCATGTGGGGACCGGTGGTTCGCGGGGAAGTAGAGAGGGCGTGGAGGAGCGCCACCATTGCGCTTCGAGAAACAAGAACAGCAAGGGAGGCTTCAGTTACCTCGCGTCTGAGGAAGGCCACGGATGTGGCAGAAATATAACGCAGCGGGTGAGTTTGTGTTGGATAATTTTTAACCGTGTATTGTTCAGTTGAGTGGTTTTGTTTTAATATTTTCCGGTTAACAAGTTCTGGTGTATAAATATAATATTAATAACTAATCTCAAATCCCTCCCATTTATACTTATAATAAATTAATGTTACCGAGTACTCAACACATGGCTTGCTCACTCTCTAATAACAACTTTGTCGTTTTCCTAGTATGGTTTCAGAGTACGTCAACCAATCGTGTTGTTGTAGTCGCCATCTTCATACTGAAAAAAGGCTTTGACCTAGTTGAGGTTAAAAGTTGATTTGGATTAAGGGTGCGTCAACCACTAGGTCATAATACGCCACCAGAGTTTACCTCTAGTTTCGAGGAGTAATATACTCCTCTACTTACCAGCTAACGTTTGTGAAATAAAGTTTGTTTAGGCGCGAGCCATGCTCTTGGCTGTTTATTTGGATTAAGGACGCGTCAACCGTTAGGTCATAATGCACCACTCTAGCCTAAGGGGGGGGGGGGGGGGGGGGAGGGGCCCATGCTGGTCAGAACCAGCCACGGGTAAGGGGAGGAAGGGGGGTTTCTCACGTCGCGGTCGTCATTGTTTTCGTCATCGTTCGTTGTGTCATTGTCATCGTCGCCGGGGGGTCGTCAAGGGAAGGGGGCAAGGTCCCCGACGACGATTGCCAGAGCTCGCCTCTAGGTTCGGGGAGTAATATACTCCCCGCTTACTAGCTGATGTTTGCGAGGTGGACTTTTTCTCTTGAATCGCCTTTTACGATTAGCAGAGCCATGCTCTGGACCAATTCTACCCCGGGCCCAGACGGGGGACCATGCTCTTGGCCAAATCAAATGTCCTAACAGGCCTACCGAAGCCTACGCCTATAGCCTATCTAGACTTCCTAGCGCCTATGACATTTAAGACAACAAAAACAAAATACGTGGTGATAACTACCGACTTGGTGATTTTTTATCCGTCACCGAAATCATAATTGTTTTTCATTTTTATAACCATGGCTATGGCCTTCTACATATGGCAAATGTAAACATTTGCAATCTAGGTTAAAAATTTTAACATTTTTATTCTTGTAGGTTTAAATCGCAACGGATTTTGATCATTTTGCTAGCAGTTCTCAGTTTTCCTGGAACAGATGTAGGCCTATGTTTAAAATTTCAGCTCAATCTGTTTGGTTGTTCAGCCGTATGGAACAGGACAAACAGACAGACGAATTAATCACGACGAAGACCCGATCAAGTGGCGTTAGGGCCTATATATCCTCATTCGCTTCGCTCACTCGTCTAATAATTGTTATAAAGTAGCCTAGTATTAACTGCTATGGTAATGGACCAATGGTACCAATTAACAATAGCATGTACAAAATCTCGAGGCCCAAAGACATGCTTTTTGTATGCATTGTTGTTGTTAATTTTTTATACCGGTAGGTACTTGTTAGGTATCGGTACCTAATTAGGCCTACACCTGTAAAAGTCTTTAGCCCTATATTAATATAGGTAGGCCTACTATAAAAAGAGCTTATTGGCCCGGAACAATAATAAAACGTAAATTAAAAACTTGTGACCGAGGCCACTAGGGTACTTACTTAAAAATGAATTTTCGGGTGAAACTTCCTCACCCAACATCAGGTTGATGCAAACTGATTCCCTCACTGGACTGCTTCCTTATCTCGGCCATGAGTCGAGCTTCTACGATTGACCTACCGACGTCCTTCTTGGCCTTGGTCATAAGTTTTTAATTAACGTTTTAATTCTTATTATATTAATTATACCTTTAGGCCTATTTCTATGAATTCTGGCTAACTTTTTCAACTTTTTGTTTCAAACGGTACTCCATCACCATTACCTTAATAACCATAAAATATGAACATTGATCGGCCCAAATATCACAAAATTATCATATTAAAAATCGTGGAAAAATCGTAAAAGTAAGATTTCTATGAGAAATATTTCTTCGATTGACCCTACAATCATAACATAGGCCTAGATCTAACTTTAGTGATTTCAAACGTTCCCATAAAGTTTCATCAAGATCGGAGTAGCCGTTTGCCCGATCGCGGACCAAATATCATAAAAATATCGCATTCAAAATCAAAAAAAAATTGTAAAAGTACGATATTCGTGAGAAAGTTTATTTCTTCGATTGTACTAAAAAACGTGGCAGGTCTAAGTTCAGAGATGTCGAAGGTCCCCTCTAATTTTCATCAAGATCGTATACCGTATGCCGTTTGCCTGGTAGAGAGCAAACAAACAGACAGCAAAACAAACAAAAAAACACCCAAGCTAATTTTCTCGGGGTAGGTAAGTGAAATTGAAGTCTTCGCTTCACTCACCATTTATGATTGGTAATTAATCCAATTACGTACAATTCCATAGGCCTGTCAATATCATGGCAAAATTTTCCCAACACTTCCTAGTTTTTTTACTAGCTTCAAGGTAAATAAGGTAGGTATTGTAGTTCTTATTTAATGTATTTTTTAGCCACCGCATGTAAATTTTTGATAAAATTTATTTCACTTTTCGATGTCACTATTTCACTGTTATCGCTTGTAGACCTATGTCTTGCCGTTTACTGCGCACTGGGCATTGGAATGCCACGTTGCATCCTTATCAATGGCCTCCCTCATCCAGTAGAGTGTAGACCAACCTTGTAGCCGGTGCGCTCTTAAAGAAGGATTTTTAACCACCACCCTAACCTCTAACTAACAAGTGTTTTTTGACCTTTTTGCACTTTTCCTGCATAAGCACCATTGTGGAACGTTAATGTGTGCAACCAGAGAATGTTGATAGGCCATTTTGTATTGAATCTGTTTGCCCATGATAGAACTGTTCATAATTATCTTGTGATTTAGGCCTATTATTTATTTGTTTTTATTTTTGTGTGTTGTAGGCTTAGGCTTCCACTTGCAAAGCATCCAAAATAACTACCTAGAAGCCAAAATTCTCAAAACACAAAAAAAATCACGATACAAGCCAAAATTATCAAATTAGGCCCTATAGGCCTGGGGTTTTAGGAATCCCGTGCCTACAACTTTAACACGGGATGGTGTTAAAGCCACAAAAATATGGAATGGTTGGCAACCTTAAGGGAAGGGTAGGCATAGGCCTAGGCCTATGTGCAAAGTGTGGGGGTAGACCCTTCCCTAAGCGAACGTTGGATGAAATTCATGTAACTTTGTGTAGCCTAGGCCTAAACTTAAGGAATTGTTAAAGCCGGTATAATCTTAATTTGACAAGTGTTATTTTGCATTAAATTTATGATTTTCCTTTTTCTAACTGAATATTATTATGTATTTACTTAGTTTTTGGCCGCGGCAAGTAGTTTCTAGACTTATTTAATCACTTTTACTTTGCTTGAATCGGTCGTTTTGGTACTAGGTAGGCCTAGTTCAGTTGGTGCAGTCCAACTTTTCAACACAGTTTTTTTCAAAGAAAAAGAATAAAAAACAACTTCAAATTAGAAACAAATGAAGAAGAACTCATTATTAACGATTTATTTATACCGGTAGGCCTACTAATCACTCTGAAAATATACCAATTAAATAGACTTAACACAGATTGAACACAAACACTCGCTCATTTCACTGTCATTGATTCGCCATGTTTGCTATTTACGTCTTGATTTTACTTAGGCCTACTAGGCCTACCAACCCAAGGATACTTTTATACACCTTTTTTCGCTAAAATACTCCACCTACACAACCTTTAACGTTGTTATTTTAAATACAAAGAACTTCACCACAATAGGATTTTCATTTAAAATTTAGAGACGTTAAAGGTTTTGAAGTTTTTTTTGTTACTATAACAGTAAAAACGTGATGATTCTATTTTGGATTTTTTTTATTATGTTTTTGCCTGGCAAGCCGGTGTTAAGAATTCATAAGGCCCTAGAAAATTGGTGGCTATAGCCACCCTTTGACCTAACTCAAGTTGGAAACAGGAGTCAGAAATATATATATGTATGTTTTTGTAAGGTTACTTGCAGTGAGTGCAACATCTCAGCACTTTAGGCCTAGGCCGCGTCGCTCCTCGCTACTTATAACTTAGGCCTACTATTGTTTATAAAACAGAAGCGGAAAATTATTTTCAATTGGTTTCCGCGCATTTATTTTTAATTTACTTTGAAATATCAGTGATTTGGCAAAGAAAATAAAGTAAAGAAACAAAAAATGGCAATTTCGTCAAAGTAGTAGAGTTCCGTTAAAGCCATTAATAGGCCTAGGCCTACACTAATTTAACAAATGGTTCAAGATCGAACTCAACGAGGCTGGCTTAGCTCCAAGTCGGCCTCAAACGCTTAGTAAAACGTTTGAAACCGAGCTATCTCAACCAAAGCAAGACAGTACCGGTACCCAGTGATAAATGCCTAGGCCCTAGTTTGGTTGGTCACACCATGTTAAACAGACAGGCATGTGCGAGTCCAGTGTGAAAGCGTCTTCAATAACCTCGGCTGTAGAACTATTTATAACACAAGTGGGCCTGTTAGTAGATCGAAATCAAATTTCAAACCCTTGGTAAACGTGGTAAAAGAGTTCCACTGGCAACATAAATCACAATGGGTAATTATGCCGTATAGCGCCTCACCCAAAAGTAGGTTAGTGGGAGAGGGTGGGTGGTGGTGAGGTAACGTATAGCGCTAGGTAGGCCTATAGGCCTACGTCATTTTGGAACTCTTTCGGTTGGTATGGACAGTTTTTGATCAGTAGGTACTTTAGATTTAAAATAGCGACGTTAAAGGTTTTGTAGGTACTTTAGATTTAAAATAGCGACGTTAAAGGTTTTGTAGGTACACATAAAAAAAAACTGTCCATACCAACCGAAAGAGTAGGCCTACCGTCATTTTTACCCACAAATGTTAATAAAATACCAAATTTTATTGCAAAAGATGAGATTCTTGTGTTTCACGCTTTAGTATTTTGCTTCGAGTGAAGAGCAATTTAAAGATTCAACTAAAGGCTAGATCAGGCCTAACCGAAGCCAGCTAAAGTCTAAGGCTAGGCTAGGGCTAGGCCTATGCCAAACCACATCAATAAAGCAAGCGTTTAGCTATTTTAGGTTATGTACGTCTAGGAACAAGCCACGGAGTCGGACATCAAAAACAAATTTGGAGGTATAATATATACTTAAGTAACAGTTTACTTACTGGTTGTAGTCAGCAGATATTAGAAAATATAGAATACAGGAAATCTATCACTAAAACTCAGAGGAAATACAATTATGGGAATTTAAAATGCAGATAACAAACTAGGCGCCTGTGCCTGACTCGCCGGCTCGCCCACCGCCACGCCTACAAGAAAGAACAAACAGATACACCGCCATCGCGATCTAAAAAATGCTGCCTTCTAAACTTCTATTTCATCAAATAGGCCTACGCGCGATATTTAAAACAGACACCCAAAATAATACTAGGAAAACGCTAAAGTCCCGTCGCGTTGTTGAACGAGCACCGGTACGTGCAACACGACCCGAGTACGACATTCCCATAATGTTACATACCAATAAGTCTCTAAGGTCTTGACCGATTTAGCTGAAAATTTGTAAAATATGAGAATGGAAAAAATCCACCGCCATCTAGATGACCTTGACATCATTTCTTTGGGAAAACTACACTGCTTCCTCGATAGTATTTTGATTACTTCTAGGTGGCAGTGCATAGTGACCAGATTTCTCGTGCGACTTTTCGTTGCCACGGTAATGTTACTTTAGTTAAAATGTAATTTCTATCTACACTACAAAAGGTCTTGACCGATGTAGCTGAAAATTTGTAAAATAGGAGAGAATGTTGTACTTATTGACCCTGCAAAATTTCATAACGATCGGAACATTTTTTTTTATTTTTTTTTTTTTTTTTTTATAACCAACGATCGGATTTTGTTCAAAAACTATACAGCAACCCGCATAGGTGGTATGTACATGTGTGCAAAATTTCAGGTCGATCAGAGAAACGGTGCGACCTGTACCGAAGCAGTAACAGAAAAAAACAGACATTCGAGTTATATAACTGAGTGGGTAGACTCTAAATAAAAATTTATTTATTATTTATTTATAACAGCGTTGGGTGTCTAGCAACGATAACAGTCAAGTGGAGACGCTCGCTACGCTCGCTCAATAATTACCTGATTAAAATTTAATAATATATTATATAATATCTGTACGATGTATTGATCAACGTGTAATAAAGAATATGAACTGAGTATGAGGATATTGGACAAATTTTACATTTGGATATAGCAACGTCGCGGTTCGCCTTCCCTGGAACATATTACCGGTACACCGAGGTCCCGGGTTCAAATCCCGTCGAGACCGGCAATCCTGACTGAACGTTTTTCCCGGGGTTTTCCTCAGTCGTTAATGTGAATGCAATGCCCTCCAATGATGCCCTCGGATCCCAGGCTTGCCACAAAAATTATTTTAAAAAGTGTTAAACTCTGTCTGATTCGGGAGGTTGTGGTATTCTTTCGAACGGGCCAGTGCCGACTGAGAGTGTTTTCCGAGGTTTTTCTCAGTCATTCGTTAATGCGAATGCAAGGGGTTGAGTCCACTTACACAGCTCTCAGACATCCCTTAACAACATTTTCCTAACTTCTATTTTCCCAGTTGGACACCTGAAAGAGGGGCATCCATTGCCAACATGGGCAGGGTTTTTTTCAAGAAAAACTATATTTTTCTACCCTGAAATCAATAATACTTTTAGCCCTTGGCGGGAGCAGGTAAAAGTCATTTTTGGCATAGAAGTTTGTAATGCCGACCAGTGGCGTAGCAACAATTCTTGGGCCCCCCCGCGACTTGCGCGGAATAGCTGGGGTCTGGGGCGAAGCCCAGCCGGCAGAGGCATTAACACCGCAGGTGAAAATTTTTTGGGCCCTACATTATGTTTGATGGCCTAAAACGCGATTTCGATGACATCCCTAATACATTTGTTTACTAAAAGGCTAAAACCATTATGTTATATTAATAATATCAACACCAATAATGATAAATTAAAACACCCCAGAAAATAGACATTTTTAAACTTGCATACATTTACGTACACACACCAATCAACAATCTAACGACAAAGTGGGTGGATTACTTGCATCACTTTTAAATAAAAATATAAAACTAATCACTTACCTGCTTATGATAATACTGATGATTTTGATGATGTTGATTAAAATGGGTGTGAAGTCATTGTCATAGGATCACTTGAAGTGTGAATGAAATGTCAATAAACTAATAATTGCATGCCATCATCGAAACATCCCTCTGTCAGACAACAGAAGTGTTGTCATGATTTATTAGTGTAATTGACCGCGTTATATACTATGTGAAATGAGATTTCTCTGAAAAGGCATTTTGTAAATATCCCCGTTCAAAAGAATCTGGAATTGGAATCTTACTAATACGACTCAGTTCTTTATAAAATTAAAAAAAGATTGACAGAACTGACAGTAGTCATGTCACAGATGATTGGCCATGTTCAACTCGGGTGATTTGACAAAATTGTGCAAATTGTTTAGAGGTGTGCATTTTTGAAGTTAATATGTGTAAAATTGGTTATCACGGTTCATTCTACTCTTTTGTCAACTTGAACTAATGCGTATTTTTTTTACAAAAGATGTAATTTTGGGTTAAGTTCTGCGAGAGATTTTTTACTTCAAAATTCATTTCGAAAGATGAAGGGGCCTTCTGTAACCTGACAGGGGCCCCGAGGGCCCCAGTCAGGTCAGGGCCCCCCGCAGTCGCGGGGGCTGCGGGGGGGGTTTAGCTACGCCACTGATGCCGACGGTAAGTTGATTAGTATTCAGGTAAGAAATATTATGATTTCTGACCGTCCGTCTGTGCGTGTGTCACGTCTCTGTCTCACGATAAAAACTAACTTGACATGTCAAAATTGGGCACCTCCACCAATAAACGCAGGTACAAAACGTATTATTATACTGGTACTGTTAATGTACCCGAAAATATGGTATTGTAATAATATACTGACAATATGATGCTACCTACCTATTCGAACCCACCTCCTCGTAGATCCAGGGGCCTACGCTTCGGACCGATAAGGGCAATCGAGTGTGCCACCGCGGACACAATAAAGTTACCATACATCTATAGTATAGTGGGTACTTTAAATATTAATGTTCTTTGGTACGCATGAGACTTTACATTTGAAAAATTAAAACAGAATGATTCCAACAAATAGTTTTGGTAAACATTGTGAAGAACTGTTTTGGTTTGGGGTTTATTTACTTTAAGGGCGCGTCAACCGTTAGGTCATTAAGCGCCACCCTAGTCTAGGGGATGTAGAAAGGACAGCTGACGCTGACCCGCGGACACGCGCTCGACAGAACTAGCCACATGGCAAGAGGAGATTTTAGTTTATTAAGTTTAGTTAATTATTCTCCCTTTAACATGTACATTATACACACATAGGTTTCGTCAGATTGAAGGGGGGTTCTCATGGCATTATGTCAATGTGTGTGGTGTAGTTATTACATTATACCGTACAGGTCCTGTATATGAAATTTTGTATATAGAAAGTTATCGTTTCGTTATGTGTACTACTTATCAGTAGATTCTTTATTGCGGCAAAAACAAGGAATAATAAAGTTAATAACTCTGCGTGAAATGTGGGCGACGTAGGTCCCCCCCGGAACCGGTATCTCCGAATCGACCTCCTTCAATGAGAGCCCATCTGAGCTGTGCAGCTTCACACATCCATGTGCTACCCCCATATCTACGCGCGACGAGGGTATCACCGTGAGAGAGGTGGCAGAGGGTTTCCTAGTGATGTGACACCTCCTAGTCTGGTGTACCGCGGGGGGTGCGAGAACGAACCCCGCCAGGCTGCGGTTCGAGGGTGTGATCTCCGGAGGATCAGGGTCCCAGGATGACAACGGGATCAGCTGTTCCACGTCCTCGGTCTTCTTGTCGGTCTCGGTGCTGCTCGTCACTAGGGCGGCTAGGTTCACCATCGAGAGACTGTCCCGGTAAGTTCCGTCACCCGGGAGCATCTCGTCGGGGAAACCGTCGAAAGTACCCCACGTGTGTTGCCGATACTGCAGGCCGCGTTTTTTCACTCGGATCACCGTGATGTCGGAATCACTTGGCCAGAAGCCGAGACTTGCGTCGGAATCCGACGAGACACTCAAAATAGGCGCCGACATTTTTATGGAATGACTTTGTTATCTCGAATTTATCTCACGTATGTTTTAATGTAACCATAAAGGGGGGTTTGAATTTTTTTCAATATTACAAGATTTTGCATATTGTGCAATAATAAAGGGAAAACACATGGCAACCTCCTATAAAGCACAACATTGTCAAAATTTGAAAGTAAATATTGTTAACATATCCGCATCAACAATATTTATTTTTACATTTTGACAATTTGATCATAATTTCTGGAAGGCATCTACAGATTCTCGAAACAATGATAAGAAAGATAAGATAAGATTTATTTCAGGACACAGTAATACATAAGTATATCAAGACAATAAATAAATAAATAAATAAATTTTATTTAGAGTCTGCCCACTCAGTTATATAACTGATTTTCAGTGCTTGATGAATACAAATGACAATAATACAATTCACATAGCACAACATAATACATACAAATTCAACACAATATTATGCACATGCATAAACAAAACAATACATACTACCTACACACATAAATGGTTACAAGGTCTGTAAGTGAAAACCAAAAAACCAAAACCAAAACCAAATTTAAAAATTAACCATGAAGTTTTGAAAGTCAAGACTGGGTAGCCCCAGGCCCCTATCCACCCACTTTTTCATTTATTTACAAGGAAAACGCTTAAGTCCCGCCGCGTTGTTGGATGAGCGTAATTGGTGAATTGAGCTGCCATGTGTTTTGCGGATTTTATGTTGTTTCTGGGAAAAAATCAGAACTTTGTTGAATTTTTTTAAAAATTAAATCAAATTAAATAAAAAATAACTTTTTTAAAAAAAATTAATCGTAATTTAAAAAAAGGAAAAAATCGTAATATTGAAATTTTCATGAGAAATAATTATTTGATTACGCTCAAATTTCACACGAATATATCAATTCATAAAATTAAGGTTCTGTGAAAAAATCATTACAATCGGATAAAGCATGAAGGTGTTATAAGTCAAAGAAATTTTTTATAAATGGAAAAAATCGTAAAATTGCGATTTTCACGAGAAATAATTTTTCGATTGCGCTCAAAAAAGTGGCAGTTCTTAGTTCAGAGATTTCGAAGGCCTCCATAAAATTTCATCGCAATTGGAGTATCGCTATAGCCGGAATCGTGTTAACAAATAGACAAAAATACAGAAAGAAAGAAAAAAAAAAAAAACATTCCGGATTTTTTTCTCCAGTGTAGTGAAATGGAATCTTCGCTTCGCTCGCTACGCTCATCCAAAAATCCTGGTCTTGAAAAAAACTCTCCATGGAGTAATAAGCTTTGTTAGTTAAAAATGTTGTTAGTTTATTTCGAAATGTGATTAAGTTCATAGCATTGGTTATCTATTTCGGCAATTTATTAAATAGTTTATAATTAATATACATAGAGTTGTTTTGTGTTAGCTTCGTTCTATACTGGGTACAATGAATGTCACCATTTCGACGAGTTTTATGATGGTGTACATCATGGTTTAAGACAGGTTTATTTGAATGTTCAAGACTTTTTACAAGAGAGGTTGCCTCCTTAAATAAGGTACATTTACTGAATGACCTCAAAATTCAATGCCATAACGTACGTGGGATTCAAAGTTGGAATCACAGATAACAGAGTACACTACGTAGTGTACTCTATTATCTGTGGTTGGAATTATGAACTAACTTAGCAACATTTAAACCTGCTATTTCCTGTACGGATCTTATTGCAAAGCAAGCTGAACTGAGTTTTTCTAAATAATTCCAAACAATGTTGTGACCAACCAAGATTTTCATCTAGAACTATGCCTAGAGACTTTATGTGAGATACAGGCAAAATAATTAAGCCATCCACTACATTAGTTATATTATTTAATTTATCTAAATGATTTCGTTTTTGAGACGAATGAAACTGAATAAAGTTGGTTTTATTAGAATAAAATACCAATTTATTGTTTTGATACCAATCACTTGCCTTTGCTATTTTATTTTCTGCATTAGTTTTAAGTTCACTGTTTGATGAGCCTTTAACAAGCAAGCTGCCGTCATTAGCAATGGTTTAGGTAGGTTGATTATTCGATATGAACAAAATAGATAATTTTAGATTACAGGGCCTTTTCATTTAGCTAGTCGGTATCTATCAGTCTCCCGTGACCACATATGATTGATCCGAGGTTCCATATAACCTATCTCCAATATACCTAGTTCCTAGTTAGACTAGGAAAACGCTAAAGTCCCGCCGCGTTGATGGATGAGCTTTTTTGTAAGTCTTTAGTTTGCGTGGGACCACTTTTCCTTTGCAAGTGCTTTGTGAATGCATTGTAGGTGATTGTTGTCAAGTTTCTATTGTTACTTGTTAATTGTTATTACTAGGAAAACGCTTAAGTCCCGCCGCGTTGTTGGATGAGCGTAATTGGTGTATTGAGCTGCCATGTGTTATGCGGATTTTCTGTTGTTCTGTGAAAAAATCATTACTAAGTTAAAGATTTTAAAAAAAATATTAAATTAAATAAAAAATAAACTTTAATTTTTTATTTTTTTAGTTAATAGTTATTTAAAAAAAGAAAAAATCGTACAATTGCAATTTTCAAAAGAAATAATTATTTGATTGCGCTCAAATTTCACACGAATATCTTAATTCATAAAATAGGTTCTGTAAAAATATCAAAGATAAAACCTT